>BGPR01052336.1:0-10623 GCA_013235015.1 Araneus ventricosus
GCGCGACATTGTTATTAGTTTTCATGTTGGAGTATAAAAAAAGGGCATATAGGAATGCGCAGAAAGTTTAAGTATCCAGAGAAGGGAATTTCCCCAGAAAAGACCCGTGACTCGAAAAGAAAGTTGTAGTGCTCTTATAACGATAGAAGAAGATGTAATTAAAATGAGGTGTCGTTAAAAATGATTCAAAAAAGTTAAGTTAAAAAATTAAAATATCACAATTTCCCCCCTGCGCAAGAGTCATACGACAGTAGGGTCCTTGCTATCGCAAAACCTGTGAAGTTGGACAAGTTATAAAGTGCTATTAAAATTTTGATAAATTGCTTTAATTGTTGCTCATGGTTTGAAATTATTAATATTAATACTAAATGTACAATAAGATATCCACATCTTTCAAATGCACTTCAGTGAGTACAAGCAAAAATATAAATGCAAGGATATTTATAAAAACATAGAAAATGCTCATTTAAATTTAAAAATTATTTCAATAATATGTATACAAATTTTTTCTATTATTTTTCATGTTCCCTGGAGTACTCTAATAAACACTAGCAAGTTTACTGTAAGAAAGTTCCGTTCACGTGATGAAAAGTTCTTTAAATAAAGGTTCTTTCGGTTGTAAATTGAACTACTGATTTGTTTATATGAAAAACAATTTAAATGTAAATATCCAAGTGTACGTGCATATAAAATAGTATGAAAAACATGTTTATAAACAAAGATACAAATATGTTTCAAATAGAAAAATATAAATATACTAATGTTTGATGTTAGTGACATTTTGTTGAGTTTAGCATCAGTGACAACAGTATTTTTAATCTTGATGATGTTGCCTAAGCAACTGGGAGTATCACCAAGTCTGGGCAAAAAGGGACAAGGTCTTTGTGATTTGTTTTATGCAATCTCCCAGAGAGAGAGAGAGACAATGTACGAAACAGAACACAATATTGTTAAACGCTGTTTTTAAACAGGTAAGTCTTGTTTCATTTATCATCATCGTTTTGTTCTTTGGGCAACAACACTAAAGAAGGAAAATATGTAAGAGTCAGCCCTCCATGGGGAAATGATCCTTGAACGGACTGACTCTTGCCAAAAGGGACAGAATTATAAAGGCAAGACAAGCTTTTTTCCATGTAGTTAATTGATTAATCATGACTTAATTTAAGTTTATCTGGTGAATGAAAACATCTTAATTTAGAAATATGCACAATTTGTGTAGGCTGTTTTGTTAAAGAATTTGGTTTATTAATTTCATAAGTTACTTCACAACATTGTTTAATAATTTCATATGGGCCAGAAAAAGGAGGACTTAATTTTCTAGTATTGGGATTATGGAATTCCTCATAAACAACAAGATCACCTGGGCTAAATTTCCTGTCAACAAAACGTGCATCATAACTTATTTTGTTTTTGTTGTGATAGTCTATTGTTCTTTGTGCAGCCAAATTACGAGCTTTGTTAATAGGTTCATAATAACTATTTTGACCAATAGAGGAATCATAAGGTAACGTACCAGGCAACAAGTATGTAGGTGGATATTTGGTTATTGAATGGGGAGTTAAGTTATATTCATTAGTAACACTTTCTAATAATTTGGTCCAAGGAACTTTAATGGATGAGAAATTAACTTTACATTTAAGCCTAGTTACTAATGATTGATTAACGCGTTCAACTTTGCAATTCGTTTGTGGGTGATGGGCCGTTAAAAGGGGCTTTACATTATAATTTCTTAAGAATTTTTTTAAATCTAGAAGAAGTAAATGCAGCATTTCTATCAGTTAATAATTTTACAGGGACTTGAATTTGGAAATTTGTTTTAGAATATTAATGTAAGTTTCCAAATTTTCATTTCTTGAAGGAAAAGCCCAAACATGCCTTGTTGTATGGTTAATCACAATATGAAGAAATTTTTTTGTTGAATTGTAATAATTGAAACCTCCAACAGTATCTACAGAAATACATTCGAAAGGTGTACTAGAAGGAGGTACTTGTTGGAGCAGGCTAAATCTTTTTTGTTTTCGTTTTTTATTAAGTTGACAAACGGAGCAATGTTTAACAAATTCAGTTATATCAGAGGTAATATTAGGCCAGTAATATTGAGGGGTAATTAAATTTAACATGTTTTGGACACCAGGATGACCAAATTGTTCATGAGCTTCATTTTATAATTTAAGTCTTAATGAAAATCGAACAACGATTTTAAACAGATTTTTCTTTTTTATTACTATTACATACTTAACTTCATGGTACTTAGACCCACGGAGATTATCATTTTTTGTTGAGTTTTTATTTCATTTATGTCTAGCAAATGTACTGAATGTTGAAAATGGTGAGAAACTGGATGCCTAGATAACATATCTGCTTTAATGTTAGTGGAAACTTTTTGATATTTAATTTCATAGTCAAACATACTTAAATTTAATGACCAGCCGAATAACCTAACCCTTAAGTTTTTAACATTTTTGAGCAAAACAAGAGCCGCATGATCAGTATGAATGACAAATTTTTGGCCGTGGAGGTAATAGTAAAATTTATCTAAAGCATCAACTATTGCAAGACATTCTAACTAAGTTATAGCATAATTTTTTTCATTGTCTCTTAAAGTTCTAGAATGATAAGCTTTTGGATGTAAGACATTAGAGGCATCAGGTTGTTTCAAAACAGCTCCAACACTTTTTTGTGATGCATCGACAAAAACATGACAGACAGAACGCCGTCTCTTACCCCCGTACCCGTGACCAGACCGGTCACTGAACATTTTGATGGGCCAGACACGGGAATTTTATTTAAGAAAAATGTAAAACAAAATGAACAAAAAGATAGAAATATTTACACTATGTACAGCACAGGCATTTTCACGGTTACACTAGTAGTTCGTAATTTCTTTTCTTTAGATGCTGTTATTCCTTTCTTTTCTAAAGGGGGGGATGTCCGGTAATTGAGTCTTTTAGGTCAGCTCACTGCAGGCTAGGGAAGCCGGAAAATATCTCTGTTTTCTCTCATGAATTTGATAATCCCACGATTTTTATGCCTGGAGACGAGGTTATTGGTGACTCTTTTCAGCCATTCTTGTTCGAAGTTTGGCGCTGGCATCATCATATGCCAAGACACTGTGTAAATACACTCCGTGGCATAGTGAAGTGCCGCGCCAATTCCACCACAGCTGCAAAAATAGCTATCAGACAGGAGAAACCTTTTGAGGTAGGCAGGGAAAGGGCCACGTTGAGAGAAGAAGATAACGTCCTCTCTAATCCAATTAGTGGGACGGAGACTAACTGAGGGCATGATGTTATACATTCACCTGCCTGTATCGCCATTCCTCCATAAGGTTTGCCACTCCTCTAGCATGCTCTTCCGGAGGAAGCCTTTTATGTGAGGTTTAGGAAGTTTAATAAGTGAATAGGGTTGCCTATGTTGCGTTGCGTCTTTTGCCAGTTGGTCTGCTCTCTCATTGCCTATATTGCCTGCATGCGCTTTAACCAACGAGACTGTTATTCCTGGATTTGTTAGGAGGATTTTGAAAATTTTTCTTGCTGTTTCGTTTGTGCTCTTTGAATTAGAAGTTGCCATGATACTTCCTCTATTGTCTACGTGTATTTTAGAGGTATTGTGGTTTGGCTGACGAGATGCGTATATTACTGCTTCATGCAGCGCAGTGAGTTCAGCTTGAAATATGCTGTTGTTGTCGTTGAGTTTAGCAGACCACTGGTAGGCCCAGATGTCATTGGTCAAGACGCAGAAGGCAGCTCCAACTCCGTGTTCGGTTTTCGAGCCATCTGTGAAAATATTTATAATGTCTTTTCGGGCTATATTTGCTTCTCCGTCTTCTAAAGAGATTTGGTTCGGTTTGAGATTCTCTGAAGAATGAATGAACCAGCCTGTTTCCTTCATCTCCAGATCTTGCTGTAGGTTATCTGTGATGTTAGGGGGAAGAGAGATTCTTAGGCGATACTTTTATGTAAATCTGGCTTCGAACTGTAATTGCATGTGTAGGGGTGGGATGCCGAGTATAGTTTGTAACGCTGCCGTTGGGGTGGTGAGAAAAGCTCCCGATATGTGGAGTAGGAATGGCCTTTGAATCGAAGAAAGTTTCCTCTTCATTTTGAATGTTGGATTTAGACACCAAGCTGAAGATCCGTACGCCAACACTCTCAATAACCGTTTTGTAGAGAGTCCTTCTGTGTATCTGAGAGATTCCCCAATTGCCTCCTATGATTCTTTTGAGGTTTTGCTGCATTTTGATGGCTTACTCTCCTTGCTTATTAATGTGCTCCAGCCAGTTGAGTCGATCCTCTACGTGTATCCCTAGGTACTTAAAAGAATTAACTCTATTTATTTTTGTACCCGTTCCATGTGATCTTGGGACTTCTTACCATTTTGCTGAATAAGATATAATTTGTTTTTTCTGTTGAAATGGCAAGCTCATTTTACAGAAACATGACACGTTACATCAGGGTTATATAAATTTAACACTGGTTTAGTTGTTAGGGTTTCATTAAGTTTGTCAAATGCATCCTGACATTCATTTGTCCAGTTAAATTTCACATCTTTTTCAAAAGTTGATATAAAGGGTATCTAAGTTTAGCATATTGAGGATTAAATTTATTGTAAACATTTACAGAACCTAAGAACCTTTGAAGTTCTTTAACATTAGTAGGTGATTGCAACTTTTTGATGGTTTCAATATTAGCATTATTAGGGGAAACTTTACCTAGTTCAATTTCTTAACCCAAAAAGCTGATTTTAGTTTGGGCAAAAACATATTTGGATAGTTTCAATTTAATGTTTTATTTTCACATATTTCAAAGATTGTTTTAAGATATTTCCAATGTTCTAGTTCAGATGATGAATACACAGTCATATCGTGGAAATAATCGCAAGCAAAATCAATTTTATAATTAGT
This sequence comes from Araneus ventricosus, assembly GCA_013235015.1. Lineage (NCBI taxonomy): Eukaryota > Metazoa > Arthropoda > Arachnida > Araneae > Araneidae > Araneus > Araneus ventricosus. The sequence continues at coordinate 4,904 of BGPR01052336.1, forward strand.
TAATATTCTACGAATTAATCTATTAAAAATTGCGGGAGCTACTTTAATGCCAAATGGTAATCTGCACCACTCATACAAGCCAAAATTTGTGCAGGAAGCTAGTTTTTCAGTATCTTTGGGGTGAATGGGATAATATGGATATATATCTTTGGGGTGATTCAATACCCAGAAGCCAAATCCAAAAAGGAAAAAAAAATTTTGCTTTTGATCATTTATCTAGTAGACTATCCATGAGGGGTAAGGGTTCAGAGTCTGATTTGCATAGAGCATTTAATTTTCTGAAATTTATGCATAATCGAATCTTTTTACCCTCATCGCGTTTAAAAGCTAAAGTTACAGGAGATGAATAGAGACTATTACTTTCTTTAATTAAATCAGCTTGCAACAATTTCTCAACCTGACTCTTTATTTCTTTTCCTCAAAAGGAGAAGTACGATAAGGTCTCAGACTAATTGGCAAGTCAGAATTGAGCACAATTCTCTGTGGTTCAAGTCTGAGTGCACCAACATCATACTTGTCCTTTGAGAAAACTGAATCAAAATTTTTAATTACATCTTTTACTTCTTTTCTTAACTCACATTTATTCTCTGTGACACACTGAGGAAGGTTAACCTGATCTTCACTGGTATGAGAACGATGGGAGTTCATTTGTTTGCATTCAGAAATATGTAAAGAAATTTTTTGTTTGTTTTTATCATTTGAATGATTTTTATAATTTTGACTTTTATTTAAGTTTTTTCCATTTTGAGATATTTTCTGCTGACTACAATCTATAGTTATGTCATATTGTGCCAATTCTGGCATTCCTAGGATTATATAAGGTAAAGTATGATCTAGAACATGCATAGTCACAGTTTTATTTATGGTACCAATTTTTAATAAAAATGTACATGTTTTAGTAAGGCTAATTGTACCCCGGGTATGCTGTACAATTATACCTTGAGCATTTGTAATTTTTAAATGGTTTCTTGTCACAAAATCACGTGGTATTAAAGAGATAGTTGGGCCAGTGTCTAAAACACATGGCAACGGGTTTTTTTGTAGTATCTGGATACTGTAAGTAATTGTCGTTGTTGATTTTCCTCCTTTGGATGGTCAAAGTTAGGTGGAGCAGGATTGGGAGATGGTAATTGTCCTGCGGAAAATCCAAATGGGCATGTTTGTACCTAATCATAAGCATTGGCAATGCCTTTTTTTGTGCAAAGCCAGCATGATGAAGGTGGCAATTTGTCTTAAAAATGGGTGTTAGCATTACTAAAGGTTCTGAAAGTTTGTCTGGGGGAGGAGTTTGGTAATAGTTATTTTGTCTGAAATTTTGCCTGAAAGGAGAATTTGATTGAAAGTTATGTGGCCTAAAATTTTGTTTGGGTGTATAGTTATGGGACCTAAAATTTCTTGGCTGCCATTGGTTATCAGTAACAGAGTTTGTTTTTATATTTTGGGTTGCAGAATGGCTAAGGTTAATTTGATTTATATTCGATTTTTGAATTTTGATCAATTTTGTGGCTGTTAGGAGCCATTCTGTAGGATTGTTAGGAGAATTTATAGCAAGAACTTGTCTTAGATTAACTGGCAAGGCATCTGAAAGTCTCTCAAGAATCCTATCTGTGGATAAATATAACTGCTTGCCTATTTTTAGTTTTTCCTGAAAGTGCAGATTTATGTCTTCACCTTCTTTGAAGTTCTTCTTCTTTTAAGTGATGTCAAAGTGAAATCACTTAAATTGTGACTAGGTTAGGAGAGATGTGTCTTTCCGTTAAGAAGGAAATGAATTCTTCCTAAGTCTTAATTGTATCGTATGAATTTACATATTAAGTTAAGGAACTATTATTTAAGTATGTTGTTTTATTGTTTAATTTTCATTGATCATCTAAATTATACTCTTGACATTTATCATTAAAGTATTTAAACCAAGCATTTACATCCAGAGAGTTGTTGGGATCAAAAGGAATGATGTTGATAGGATTACTAGCCTGCATTACAGTTCCAGATTACTCTGGTTTATTATTAGTTTTTTCATTCATTTTAACTATTTTACCAGATCTAAAATTCTTGCAGGAAAAATTTAATACAAGTTAGGGAAAGCAATTTTAAATTTAAGGGAATTTTAAAATAAGTACATTTTAAACTATTTACTTTAATATTGCAATTAAATACATAGAATAATAATACTAATACTCAATATAAATTCATGAAAATGCAAATACTAAAATTCAGAAATAATTATGTATAAAGCATAAACAACACACTCAAAAAATAAAATGATAATAAATAAATTCAAATTAATATTTCAATAGAATATATTTCATAAGTCATAATATATTTCATTCACTCATAATCTATATATATATATATATGATGAGTCTCTTTTTACCAAAAATAGACTCATCATAGATTAATATCACAACCAAAACAAAACAATTCAAATACTTTTTAAGAATTATTATGTCAAAGCAAATTCACTTTTCAAATAAAAATATAGGAACACGAAAATAAATTTATTAGAAGGTTACGATCTCTTTTATTTATTTTTCCCCTACCAGCTGGTAATTTTTTAGCACTCGTAGATCACACTTTAGAAGAAAATCACGTCACTGTGACGCAATATGAACACTTGCATTTTGAAGATACTTTTAGAAGGAAGCGAGAGGTTGATCGAAGGCCGAACGATGGGATATATATATTTTGCACAGCATCAATTACAATCGCGCATTTCTTTTCACATTATTTCTTGACGATATTCCCTCTAGTTGGGAAATTCTGATGAAAAATCTTGTAAAAATTTCAACGTCTGTTTTGAAGAAGGCACAACAAAATTGATTGATCCACACATCTTAATTACTGTAGAGCGTTGTTAGTACAACTTTTCTTAGTATTAATTTTCTTGAAAAATTTTCCTTCTTAGATTAAACTATTATTATCCCTAAGCGGGTGTGACCGATGGCGCCCTTGAAAACCCATTATATGGGGTCTCCACGAAACAGAAGATTCTTGTTGACTATTGAAAGATCAGGTTTTAAAGGTGAGGTAATCCATGTTGTTAATTTTTTTTTCTTGACATTTTGTTTTATGAATATATATATATATATATATATATATATATATATACATATATTTATATGAAACCATCAGGTTTTAAAGGTGAAGTAATCCATGTTGTTAATGAAAATACAACAGTTGTTAAATCTCCATTTATTCCATCATAGACAATAGCATGTTACTTTGCAATAGTTAAAATAATCGTATTATACGAGCATCCATGACCAGGCTTAAGAAAGGTAACGCGCGAAGCAGCGCGACATTGTTATTAGTTTTCATGTTGGAGTATAAAAAAAGGGCACATAGGAATGCGCAGAAAGTTTAAGTATCCAGAGAAGGGAATTTCCCCAGAAAAGACCCGTGACTCGAAAAGAAAGTTATAGTGCTCTTTTAACGATGGAAGAAGATGTAATTAAAATGAGGTGTCGTTAAAAATGATTCAAAAAAGTTAAGTTAAAAAATTAAAATATCACAAATATATATAAAAGAAGCAAAACATAATAGAAAAACAATAAAATGAAATAACAAACTTTCATACCGAATTCGAAAAGATATGGAAAAAAGAATTGAAAGTACAGGGTGTGCATTAATTATTGTCGGGGTTTCCGTACCTCATAACTTTCGAATAAAAAATATTACGCAAAAACCGATTACGTATTCGTAAATTACAACTCCAAGAATTTTATTAATGATATTAAAAAGATTAATGGATTTGCACATGGCTGCCCTTCGTGGCTCGTAACACATCGAGGTGAAATTCGATTTCCCTCCAAGTGTTCTCCAGCATTTGTGAGGTAACATTTTCGATCGCAGTAACAATTCTGCGCTTCAGTTCATCAAGGGAGGGCACAGAGGTCTTGTACACAATGTTCTTGACAAACGACCATAGAAAGAAGTCCAGCGGCGTTATATCTGGTGAGCTCGGAGGCCATGGGATTGGTCCACCTCTTCCACACCGTCTATCGGGAAAGTTCTCGTCTAAAATGTCACGTACAATCATGCCCCAATGTGGGGGTGCACCATCCTGTTGAAATATCACATCTGGCTGATGTTGCTGCATCTGAGGAACCGCATACATCTCCAGCATGTCAAGGTATGTCACGGAGTTTATTGTTGTTTCAGCAAAGAAGAAAGGTCCAATAACTTCAGTATTTGATAAAGCGCACCAAACATTCACCTTTGGGCTATCTCTTTCCAATTCTCGATAATCGTGCGGGTTCTCCGAGCCCCATATTCTACAGTTATGTTTATTCACTTTTCCTGACACATGAAAAGTGGATTCGTCACTGAAGAACCATTTTAAATTACCAAAGGTAATTTTAATCAATTCGAGTCAAAATTTGTTCAGCGAACTCAAAACGATGCGGTTTATCATTTGGTTGTAAAGCTTGCACAATTTGCACTTTGTAGGCATTCAAATTAAGGCGGTTTTGGAGAACGTTCCATATCGTAGTATGCGGCACATGTAAGTGCACAGCTGCTTGTCTCGTTGATTTTCGTGGACTGCGAGTAAACGTTTCTTGGATGCGATCAACATTTTCCTGAGAAGTGCTCTGTCTTCCCGCTCCCTTTCGGTGTAGAACGCTACCAGTTTCCTGAAATTGTGTTAACCAGCGTCTAATAGAATTATCCGAAGGAGGATCTTTCTTGTACGTGGTCCTGAAGCGACGTTGGGTAGTTATGGCTGATTTAGTTTCGAAAAACCGCAAAACACACATTGCTTTTTCTTGCTCGGTCGCCATTTTTATATATGTCGTCATAATTACCCAGACTGCAAATGCGCTAAGATCGCATTGTTGCCACGTAAAATTTTTTGAGTTGTAATTTACGAATACGTAATCGGTTTTTGCGTAATATTTTTTATTCGAAAGTTATGAGGTACGGAAACCCCGACAATAATTAATGAACACCCTGTATATCCGAGTAAAGATAAAAATGCGAATAATAACAGATGGAACAATATATATAAATATATCACATACGCAATGAATGAACGCTTTCTATCGCTATTGCTTTTCTATTTAACCCTCTGAGTGGTTCGGTCTCCCTTGTAAAGCGATTCGAAAAGCGATTGTTCGAAGACCCCTTATCTGTTTTAAAAGTGCGCCCTCCTCCGAACAGAACATGTTCCAAAAGCGCAGCGGATTCAGTCTCTTCCCCCCTCTGATCCATGGGCAATCAGCAACCCCTCGAAGGGACTAACCACAAGAATCCGTTCTATTCAGCTAGGAACCTATTCAAACGAGCCCTTACTGCCTTCGGAGAGCCCACCTGTTGTGTGATAAATTAACACTTCAGGTCTTCGAGATGGGCAGTTGGGATCTATTTTCTGCACATTGCTAGTGTCAACAACACCAAATGAAAAAAATACACACCGGTTAGGCGCGTATACCTATTTTTCATGTTTTGAATATCTAATAAAGTGAACATTATTGAAGCTGCATAAAAGTTGATGATTTTTAAGATCTTTGTCATTTAAATTTTTTGCCGTTTATTAATATTTGTATTTTAGCTATTGGCTATATATTATTATTATATTATATTAGTAGTTTTTTTATATCCGTGACTTCACTTTATTTACTCGTCAGCATATTATTCTATGAATTTAAAATTAATTTACTAAATTTTAAGGATTAAAAACAATGCCATTATATATATATATATATATATATATATATATA
>BGPR01052337.1:0-10623 GCA_013235015.1 Araneus ventricosus
ATATGAGACTAATAATAACACAGCCTAATGAAGGGTTAGGATTAATAATAGACAAACATTAACCTCGAAAAATTTTAAATATTTTTGTTTGCTTCCTGTACTTGTGTTGCAAGATAAAAGTAAACATTCCATTCATTTTTCTCATACCAAGAAGATGCATAATCAAAAGAATAGGCAAAACATGACAATTTGATTAGATTGCAAATGATATTTATTATATAATGGCAGAACGAAAGCTCCGATAATTTCATTACATGTTGAGAAGTATTAATTAGACGTTACCGTACAGGGGAGTGATGAACTAGTTTTATGAATTTTTCTCATTAAGTTAATTTTATTTACATATTTAAAAGTTTTTTCTGCACTGTTGCTACCCTGATATTTAATCAAACAGTCACTTTTCATGCAAATATAATTATTCTGCTCTCCACCGTGAAAGGTTCATAATATACTAAATATCCATTATGAAAGACTGGTGATATATGAAATTGGAGCTAAAGAATGAACACCAATATATAATTCAATTTTTACTTTCGCTTAGGTAATTACAAACCTTTTCTAGACTACCTAGAAGAACCTAGACCTATAGTGGATGAATTGCTGAAATAAATTTGCAATTGCATTGTGATACTAATAGAAAGATTTAAGAGATCAAGTTTTTTTACTAAATATTTTTATTTACAGATTTAAACTTTTACCTGCCAACTTTAAATTAATAATATTCCAGAATATTAAAATACAAAAAATATCACGTTCGCACAGAGATTCTTCTGATGCACACAACCCACAGATAAAACTAAAAAAAAAAGAACACTGCATATTAAAACAAAAGAATTAAACATTAATATTTGCTGAAAACTTTTAAATTCGAATAAGAGAAAAGAAAGTAAGAGAATTAGAGATCTCTCTGTTGCAACTATACTTTAATGTAGTATTACTAGGCAAGATCTTATTAATCGAAAAAGATTTTTCGTTCCTACTGTGCTGAACTAATGTTCCTGGCGTTAGAAGAGGCAAAATTTGAAAAGGTTGGTGACATTGCAGATTTTTACTGTAGATCAGTTCATGATCAGTTTCAATGAATTTTATTCGAAATTTTTTTCAAATATCTGTTCGCTGTCTTGATTCAAAGGATTACCGCTATGATCACATTCCATTCCACTGGCACACCGTCGTTCTGAAGAGGCCCATGACAAAGGATCGGCGGTTTGCACAACATATCAGCAGCCTGTCACTTTTACAAAAAGATCTTTAAACGTCGATTCCGCTAGCCATCTTTTTGCAGAATTCACCACATAATTTTACATTATATATTTATGCCCGTCTGCACACTTGAGAGGACTAGAACCGAATAATAAAAATTATCGGAACTCGAAACCTCCAAACGTGTGACCGTAATATCCACTAGACAAAGGAAACTCTCCCAGTCAGGTGACGCGCGACAGTTAACACACAAAGGCTTCCGCCTTTAAAAATGGCGAGCACATAGTTCTGTGAAATAAAAGTGATTTACAATTTAATAAACATTAAAACAGTAAAAGAAATTACATAAAAAGTTCAAGCGATTAATAATTAAGTTGATTGCTGCAAAAATAAAAATGATAAATTGAGATATTTAATGAAATTATTAAAAAAATCCGTTGAGAATTTAAAAGTTGCCAAAAGATCAGAAAGAAACTTTGGTGGCGAAAATATAAATTATTTAAAAGTACTGGCAAAGCCGAAAAATGATGTAGTTGCATTTTTGCAATCTAACACACCGAAGTAACTAAAAATAGAATCTTAGAACTTCCTTTCGAATATTATTATTTTCACTGCGAATCACTTACAAATGGTCGAAACTATGAAAAAAAAGATCCAGGGCACAACGATATACAATAAATTCTAATAAATAGTTCTGTATTATTAAGGAAGTTAAGGAAACATACGACTGTTAAATCTCGAAAAGTTTCGAATTTTTTTAGAAAAATTATATATTAATCACCAGTTATTTCTGGACAATTTAATACAATCCGGGTTAAAAAGTTCCAATAATTAGGAAAATTATGAAGGAAAATGTATCAGGTGTTCAACATGAACACTGTAAAGTGAAATATATTTAAAGGGCTGCATCTCAAAATGTTTTTTTTTTGATAATGCGAGCACAATATCTCAAGAACTATTGAATATTTTTGCATAAAATGTTTACTGAATATGTATTACCCTATTTTCTACAAATTTAATCATAATTTTTGTACATTTTCTCTCCAAAGAAGAATAGAAACGTTGAAATATTAACTATTTTTAACACTTGCAGAATTTCCACTAGATTTGGTATATAAAATAGAAATTAAATTTATATGTAAATAAATTGGAGTTCCATTTCTTAAAAAGACTGTTTGGATTACTGAAATAACCAAAATATTGTGTTTAGACCAATATTTTATCCATAATCTTGTGCGGAAGGTGACTATCTGATTTATTCTCAAAAAATTATATCCATATTTATTACTCTCTCAAATAAATACATACACAGATTAAGGGTTGAAAATCTGTGTACTATAACAGAAAGAATAGATATTTTTCTAGAAAAAAATGTGAGTTCGTGAAATGTATTGTTTCAGACATACAATGTATCGAATTTGACAGTTTTTCTATTAAAAATAAAATGCTTCACAAAGTGATGGGAAATAATTTTGTAAAAAGTTGCTTCAAGATAATTGATTCAATTAGCATAATTGAGATGAATTTCAGAAACGAAGACACATTGAATTTCCTCGCAAGAATTTCGTAAGAAGCATCCTTAATTTTCTTAGGAATGTGGTATCATAAGTTCTGCAGTAATAAGTTTTTAAAAAAATTTTAAAAAATTCTTCGAGAAATAAATCTAACGTGCTAATTTTTAAATATTTTAAAGCAATGATTTAAGGTCATATGTCCTTCAAAAAAAAAACTTTGGAATCCGAAATCCGTATACACTTGTGATACTGATTTACTTTTCAATGCTTTTAGAGCAAGATATACATTAAGAACTTTAAAAAGATACGCTTTAATAATAGACCTGTTAAGTGTGCAAGTATATCATCTGATAAGCTTCTCAAAAGCTCTTGTTCAGCTAAATGAAGTTTGAACGTTATTGTACGTTGCAATATAATTTAGTCGCTAAAATTTTCAAATAAGAATTCATGAGTTAGTCACGCTTAGTAAAATAAAAATAAATTCATGTTATCCTTTGGAATATTTTAAACATGTTTCATTCACATGTAATTAATATATTTTTGGTGTAGACATTTGCTATAGTTTAAAATATTTCTCAATAATTTCACGTAAACTATCATTATGATTGCACATGCATTAATGAAAAATTCTGGCTTGAAACACTGTGTCATTTAAAAAGTGCAGTAAGAAATTCTTAAATATATATGTTTTCTAGATTTGATAAGACATGTTAATGATTCCCTCTTTATAATCCTAAATAAAATGAATTAATGTCCTTTCGTGCTTAATGAATAATTAATCCACACTTTTGTATCAACTGCTCTAGTGGATGTAATCTTAACAGCAAATGTATATTTAAGAGGTTAAGTTAACGTTAAATTCACAGTGAAATGATTTTAATTTACCTGTATACTCATTAATTTGTTAAAAATTTGAGGAAAATCACTTTTAGAGTTTTAAATTACTTTTTTACATTTCAGCTGCTGCATTTATAATTAAGGTAGTAAAGAAATAAAATCCATTACCTGTAAACTTGTACATAAAAACATATTTCTTTTGTAAAAATATTATCGAAAGCTTAGCCTTGAAATGATAAATGGATAGAATTGCAATACAGAATACTCGTATCCTTTGCAGCTGCATGGATTTGTATTATATTATAAATATATATAATTATATATTTATAATAATTCAACTTAACAACTCTAAATAACTTGCTGTGTATACTTTAAAATATATATTTATGTTTGTTGCGGTACAATACAAACTGCACTAAGACTAATAGCAAAAGGATACTCCAGGAAGGAAAAAAGCCTCAAAATTTGATGGAAAGAAAATTCCCGTGACATAGAACAATTCTGAATAACAAGTGACGCAAATCTGCCATCTCGGAAAAAACAAAAGAAACTGAAATAAGCATACATCTTCAAAACAAAAAAAATCCTTTTGCAAAATGCCTAAATATGCAAGATACTTGCGTATGAAGCAAAGTATTTGTAAAGGCTTCATAATTGAAGTGAACAACTATTAATAGATTTCTGTGTATAACTTTAAAATATATGTTTCGGTATTTTTAGGTACAACCCAAACTCTAATAAAACTGAAAGCAAAAGGATTCCTTAGGAAGGAACAAAAGCCTCAAAATTTAATGGAAAGAAAATTCCCATGAGACGGAGCCGCTTTAAACAACAAGCGACACAAATCTACCATCTCAAAAAAAACACACAACAAACTGAAATGCGTATGTGTCTACAGAAAAACCAAAATCTTTTGTTCAGACATCCACATATGCTGGATGATCAAATATTATGCAACTTATTTTTGAATGCATCAGTGAAAAATGCGTTGTTGGAAAATATAAAAACCGATGAAATAAAATTTTTTCTGTAAAAATACACAAATGAAATTAGTTCAATTGAATATCTAAATTACGTTTTATAAAAGCCGTAAAGATTTTCTGAAAACATGCTGCCCTATTTTTTGCTAAGAAACATTATTGAAAAGAAAAGAATGTCTTTACTTTAATATTACTCCCAAAACTGTTTCTGGCATTTTAAAGTACATTTATAAATTTACGCAACATTTCTCTTAATGAAACTAATATTTAGAGAATTCTAGACTTGCAGCACTTGAGAAGTTGATATAAGATGATTAATAATGAAATCAGCAGAGCTTGTTTTACAGATAAATCTTTGATGAAATAATGTACTTCGAAATAACTTCTTAGAGTATTGATAAAAATTCAGGCAAAATTTGGAATTAAGTTTATACTTCAATTATGATAAAATATAAAAACACTTTGAAAACAAAGAAAATAAAAAAGAAAGCATTTAGATTAATCTAGATTTGCCTTTATGGATGATGAGAACTTCAGCATTAATGATGAACGTGATATTAAACATTTCAAAGATAAGCGAATATTTTTGAAACCAATTACAGTGGCACCAGTCAACTATTATTTGTTTTGAATGAGCAAGTTGTTGAAATTTCGAACGATGAAGCAAAAGTCATTTATATAAATATAATGGAAATGTTGGAAGTGGGTCGGAAGAGTGGGTTTTCTACATGGATGGAGCTAGGTATGCTAGCCTCCAGAACTACTCTTCCTTTGTTCTCGTATGTTTAGTTTGGCGTCATTTCTTGCTTTTATTTCGGCAGAGGGTAAATATTTTACGTTCTGTAGTATCTATTGGACTTGTTATAAAGGACTTTATTATGTTTTTTTTTCTTTTTTTCAAAGGGATTATTTCCTATTTTTCAGTTAATGGATAAATTCAGGCCACAGGGGTTATAATTTTGACTATGTAGTCTTACCCTTGATACAAAATTTATCCATATTAGAACTCTGGTGGCGAGTGGTCTTTGAAAATGTTCGCCATTCGAGTTATCTTCCGTTTCTTCCATTTTGATTGCATTTTCTTTTATTTTCTAATTGTTTTCTTCTATGTGTTTTAATTATTTTAATTATTAGAGAATTTTTTATTGCTTAATTCTATAGTGATTTTCTGGTTAATTGTAGGACAATTTTGTTGATGCAATCAATGATGCTGCGTACCTGGGCGCGCAAAAAAGTATATTGTTATCGCTATTGTTTACTTCTTCTGTTTCTTCTGTATATTTTTTTCTTTTTTTGTTTTTTAATATCGGAAGAGAAGACATTTTTTTGTATAACGATTTTGAAACAGTTAAGGTTATGCCACTACCTAAACAGAATAATAAACCTGAGCTGTATGATGATCCTAATCATCCTTTATTATAAAGACTGTTAGTAAGATTTCTGAATCAGTAAGCTGCGTTTTCGAAATATGGTTCAAAATGAGAAATTCAACTTGTTTGAGATCAGTTAGGTCAGCAGCATATTGTCTAATATTCGAACATTAAGGATTTTACTCTAGTTTTAACATATTGTTTCTGAGCACTGATATTCATTTTTCTTGCTTTAATAGGGTATTTTGTTTTAATTTAACTTGAAAAATTCCATTATTTTTTATAAATATAACTTTTATTTATTGAAAGTTAGCTAATATACATACACATTACGCTTGCTAGAGGTATCTAGAAATGACAAGTATGTAAATTTTAGAGTTTTCAAAAATTACTGATATTTATCGAAGTTATAATGAAATTTTATTATATTTTTTCCTTCTCACACGCAAACAAAGACGCTAGGGAACTTATATTTGTCCGGAAATACATTAATTGATAAATGGACTGTTTAGCATTAAATAAATGTCTCATTGCAAGTGAGCTGAGAGTATTTAATACGATGTCAGCTTAGAGATGAGGTAGAGAACAGTGTTTATATCATTTGCAGCTACCATAAAAATATTAATTTATATACGTTTTTTACCATAGAAAAGTATATAAAAATAATGTAAATAATCTCTTAACGGGAGTTGGAACTCTAAGTCCGAAAATGTTAAATTGGTCAATTCAATGCACCTTATCTCAAAATATGTTACTGATTCATGTTTGAAATTTTTTATGCAAGTTAAGTACATCTTTGTCATTATACTGAAATGATTTTGTTTCCAAAAATTCAAACGTTTATTTTTTACAAATTTTTTTGTGTCAGAACAAAAAATGTTCTATTGGGTATTTTGATGTACCTTTCTCAAAATATGTTACAGGCACATGTTTGAAATTTTTATACAAGTTACGTACACCTTTCTCATTATATTGAACTAAGCTTTTGATTAAGTTTTAATTTTTTATAAATTTATAAAATATTGAATTAGACATAGTGAAATTTTACCCTATTTTGACACAAAAATATTGTAATATCTAATTTGTGAGTTTTTTAGAAAAAGCTCATTTCAGTATAATGAGAAAGGTGTACTTAACTTGTATAAAATATTTCAAACACGTATCTATAACAGATTTTGAGAAAAGGTACAGCAAAGTGGTCAATTTAACCTTTTTTGGAATAAGGGTTCCAACTCCCCTTAAACATTGTTAAATAACAAAAGAATACTACAGATACTGAAAAATTTTGTTCTCTTTATGATTTCTAAGTTTTAGGAGGCGGATGCTGACTTACACCGACAAGAAAGGGAACAGGATGCATATGACTATATATTTCTAAATTGATTTTAATAAATGATTAATTTAAAAGAGTTTTATGCGCCAGTTTAAATTTAAATTCTGCTGAACACTTTGTTACGTTATAGTAGTATCGAAGATGGAAATTAAAATAGCGAAAACTTTCGAGTCCATAATATGTTAGTGTTGTGGTAAAATCGGCTCCTATTTACTCCTCCCTAACTTACAACTGTTTTATTAATACACAGCGGCAGTTTTTCGCGCAAGCCTCAGAAGCGTCCGCCTCGTGCCTTGAGGAGCTAGTAACCACAAAACCTTTTCGACGTGCCTTGTAATGTTAATCTGACGTGGGGCCTCAAAGTAACTTTGCACGGCTTCATATTGACAAATCCCCAATGCTAATGCATTCATTTTCAAGCGTATTCAAAATAACATCGAAAGAATAAACACCGTTATTTTCACATACGTAAGTTATACATAAACTTTTTGATACTGTGTTTTTGTATTTGCGGGTCGTCTTTCCGTCCATTATAAAAACTCAATATATGTACATAAGTATATATATTTACAGCGAGGATGAAAATTAAATTTAAAAAAATGTGCAAATAAAAAGAAGATATGCGCGAGAAACAATATTCTTTTAATTCCAAAGTAGTATTTAAAATTTTTTGCATAATATTTTCCAAAGTTATCATTTTATAATAATTTTTTAGATTACACAATTACAAAATCCATAAACGAATGTTCTGTGCCAGAAAGGAAATTGTCGATAATTTTAAAAATATTTTGACGACATTCGAAAACAATGGATTCTACAGAACATTGTCTAGACCATTTTTTACCACGAGTTATAAGTGGCATCATTATATTTAATTATACTACAATGTCAAGGGAAATTTCTTCCAGATGTTTTTTATATTTTAACTGTCTGCCCCGTAAAATAGAGAAAAGCAAAAAGTATGTATATGTATAATTCGACATTTATGCTTGTTACTGCAAATTATCATCAATGTTCTGAAATAAAAAGATTTGTAAATATTTCTCCTGCGGTGTTAAGTATTCAGCTTATTTTTTGTACAATTTATTTCAAATTACTAGTTTTATGTGTAGAGAAAATGTAGTCTGTTAACAATTTTTCACGCACCTCATGATTTGCTCTACAATTGTGGATTCTCCTTCATGCCCCTGCAACTATAACTTTTTGTTTATTTAAAAAGTGTAGCGGACATGATGTGGAAGAGACATCGGAAGACGCTCCTCAACTGTCTGACAAATTGTGAGTTGGAGAATATTACAGAAACACAATTCTAAAATTCTGGGGAGATACAAGAAAGTGAGATTAGTATGCAAATAAAAATACATATAAACAAAAACAGAAAAAATGAAAATAAATATTGTTAAAATGGACATAGAATGCACAATTACAAAAGAAAAAGACAAAAAGAATCAAAACTAATAAATAATACCACAGAAACAAACTAATATGTGAGTGTTAAAGCACATGAATGACTGTTCTGTTGAGTGTTCCTTCCTCCATCAAGTGAAAGTTCTTCTGTGTTGAATGCATTCTAGATAGCACTACAGTATTTCAATATTTCTATATCTTAATTATCTGTTCATCTATTACTTTAATTTGATTCCTTAGGAGGGGCGCCACCTAGTGGTGATTTTCTGAGAAGATGATTCCAGTATTAATAAAAATGCATTATAAATGAAAAAAATAATGGGAAAAAAGTTGAAATAAAATCTGCTTTTTAGTACACTAATAGAATGTTTAAAAAACACTTTTATTAATTTTTTTCTTGGCCACTTCAAGTAAAGGGATGAAAATTATTGCAGGTTGAAGATTCGCAATTCAACCAGATGTTTTTAGCTTATTAATTTTAGATTAACTAATTATTAACTAAATATATTTTTTTGAAAAATGAGGACTGTTTTGGTTGTGACTCTGTAATAGAGATCAGGAAGGTTATAATGAGAACGAACGTACACGATTTTAACTATAGTGAATAAAAAATACATCTCCATATTAATAAAAAGAGATAGTTTCATTTTCTGAGTTCAGTTGCCATCAGAAAAGACAAGAGTCATGTATCTACCATTACATATTTTATTGCAAAACACAAAACTTTCGGACTCTGTTTTATGATATGCTCAAACTTTTATATTCTCACTTTTATATATACTATGTCAAGTGTCAAGAAAACGAGAGATAAACTTTCTAATAGATTTAGTTTTTTTTATCAAGCTTTCCTTCGGAGATATCTTTAAAATCATTTAAAAGAAAAAGAGATTTCATCTCAAAATGAATAAACTATTGCACAAGCTGTTCAGAATCAGTTGGCAGGGGTACTCGTATTAGCATATACTCGTACTCGTATATATTTTTGCTTCCTGTCCATTTACAGCCTAACGCCATTTTGGGTAGGCCGGACTGGTGTGGGCATCAAAGGTACCAGCAATGGTATGTGGTAAGAAACTAAGGATATCGACATGTATTTCAACTCATTAGCGGACAGTGCAGTGGACTTAGAGATAATTTATATAGAAAAAAATATTAAAAATGATAAATGTGAGGAAAGTATATATGAAATATCATTCTCTAGTTTTATTTACGAGTAAATTGAATACACTTTTGTCGCTATCACTTCGAATAAAATTATATTATACTTCATGTTAGAAATATCAGCTCCATAGAAATATTTAGGAAAACTATCGTGAAAAAATGGCAAGAAATGGTGCAGCTACACATCGAAAGTTGGATTTCTTCTAAAAGTATGGTTATTTCTTCTTTACTACTTTCTTTATCTAAACTACCTCGCTGTTACTCCATCAACAGCTAATGAATCGAACCATATTCTTACATATTTTTTTCATTGACGCACAGAATTGTTAGAAAATACAAGTGCAACTTACAGATGTTTTGGACAGTTTCTGCATATCTTCAATAAAAAAAACACTTTTTGCTATTTACATGACAAAAAGAAACGTTTCGTTTTTATTGTAAAAGAATTTTCTGCGTCATAAGATATAACTAAACTGTTAGATATTGTAGCAGTAAAACTAGATTTTTTTTCACTTTTTTCCGTTTTCCGTTACACGGATAAATTTCTTTCTTCCTAAAAATCGGTTAATTGTAGTTCAAAAAAGCTACGTTCCCAATCGTAATAAACAAATAAATCAAAAGTATTATAATTCTCTTTTCATACTTTTGTAAAATAAATATGGAATATAATAAATATTCTCATTGCTTTTCTTTTTTTGTTTCAGTGATAATTTTCTGCCGTGACAGTTATTTGATATTGATTTCGCAACAAGCCACACCAAATATAATGCAAATTAAACAATATGCATTTTGTTTAATTTACAATTAAACAATATGCA
>BGPR01052338.1:0-10622 GCA_013235015.1 Araneus ventricosus
CATCCATCACAATCATATTAAACTGATATGAAGAAAAATATAGTCACCCTCATAATTTTTCACTGAATACTGTAACCCCTATTTTCCGCTTCAGAGACTGAGAAAAGGAAAAATAAATTTCATTAAATGAGTCCATCTCTTTTCTTAAAATATTGCGTCCAATTTCCATGCAAAATTTATGTAAAACTAAGGTTTAAACGCGAAAAATATGGTTTGCCAGTGGTAATTTATAGAAATAATTTGGGGACGAGAACTGGAAACGTAATGGGGCGAAATAAATGACTAAGAAAAGAAAAAAGGGTCGGGGAAAGTATCGCTTTTCAGTCTGATTGCAGTAGTAAAGCAAATGCTGCATGAAAAATAACTTCAGTGTTAGTACCCTTTCAGTGCTTTTTTTAAAACCCGATTTCGCATTTCTGAATAACATATTCCTCACTCATTAAGAAAGAAAAAAACCCTCTGAATACCATTTTGACATTTACCAGTGGTTATTTTTAGTAGTTAATTTTTTTTTCATTTTTAATATATAATCAGAAAAAAAAACCTTACATTAAAAATCCAAAGTTAATGGAAAGATGTTGAATTGCGTAGTTTATCCTGCTGCTGCGTTAAACTGTTATTTAACAAAGTGCAACGGTAAAAAATGAGTTGCAAATGCAATGCCCAAAAGAATTAATAACTTCGTTTATTAATAACGAAGGAGCTAAGTAAAAAAATTTTATCGCTAAAGTGCCATTAAAGAACCATAATGGTAGGTGGGTACATTTGATTTTAGTGGTATAAATGTCAGAGAAATAAGAACGAATAGAACTTTTTAAGTACGAAAATGTTGTGCATTTTTACAAACTTTTAGGATGTTAATTTTACATAGTATCCGCTTTCGGCGACCAGGTTGATCGCCGGAAATAAAATTTCAACTGGATCTCTTAGGCATAATTTTATATTCATGGTTCCCTTAGCAAAGTAATTTTAAAATTCAAATTACTATAGACATTTAACTCGTGTTCTTTTCGTAGCCTTGCACTTGTTCCGTTCCTTGTCTACATTAATGTAAACTACGCATTTGATTTCAGCATTAAATTGGCGCGGCACATTTTACGTCCAGTAGTGTGTTAATTGGCTTAAAGCACTCTCATAAAAAGAATTAAAACATAGCAAAGATAATCTTTCAGTGTACTGGATTATTTCATTATATACTTACCATCTTCATGACTTCATTTGCTGATTTCACAGAAAAACTGATAAAATAAAAGAAGAAAATAAAATCCAAAGGATATTTTCTAAGCTTTGAACAATGGAAGAGAAATACGCATTTAAATATTTCTTTAAATAATAAAAACGATTTGAAAAGCGTTGCAACAATGAAAAGTATTGTTGCAAATTATGACAAAAATAATTTTAAAGATTATTAAAATTATATGAAAAGTCGTACGACAACTTTATTAATATCATTGGAAGGATAATTGTTTGCTCTTTTAGATGGGGTAAAAATGATTTTTCTGCTGTAATAGTTTCGTAAGTTATTAAGGAAAAACTCCAAAATTTTGCTTATTTTTTAATTAATTAAAATTTCAAAAGAACGGCTCAGAGGTGCATTCTCACCCTCCGAAGAATGTTCGTGTGAAATGTCGTAGCTCTAAGTTCAGCGGTCTGCCCTGTAGAGCGCCAACACACAGACACGCACACACATTCTCCTTTATTATTAGTAGAGATTAACGTTCTAAAAGTTTGTAAAAATTAAACATATTCGCACTTTAGTACTTTAAATTTATATTTAATGTAAACGTTTCAATATTTCACGTTTTTTTATGAAAGAAACAACCTGTGATAACTTTCAAATGCAGTAAATAATACAATTTTTGGGTTTTCCTCCCATGTTTTCTGTAATCAGTGATTTGACTAGCAAATTTATTATTAGAAAAGAAGCAATTTGTTGTTCTACTGAAAAGTTTCTTTCTAAATTATTTATTGCAAAAGAGAAATATCTATGACACTCTTTACATTCCAATGTGAAGATTGGAAAGAGCAAAGAAACTGGTAAAGTGATCCGACATCATTTAACATAATGTGATGTGTTAATACATTTAAAGTTCATCTTGAATGACAACCATTTGTTCTTTTAGTGGAAGAAAACAAAAGTCTAACCGAGTAAGAATTAACCAATAAAAGTTACATGTTCTCGATTGGCTCAAGTTTATATAACTCAATAGTAAAGAACTTGAATGTAAGAAATAATAGGTCAAACATTTTCTTACTATTCCTCTTCAGAAGTTGCTTAAATCATTTCCGTAAAATTCTTGAAAGAACGTTCAGTTTTTCTTCAATTAAAGCACTTGTGTCTTATTAACAGAAAAAAATATTTGATCAAAGATACTCTGTAGTTCTTCGCAAAGATGGAACAGAAAATTAAGTGCTTTTCCTCACAGATGTTATATATTGCAATAATAAAAAGCAGGAATATTTATTAGTTTTATATAATATTTTTAAATAATTTTTCGGTGTTATTTGCTAGCTTTCACCAATTTTCCAGAAATACCTCAGAAACCTTTCGCCATCTGGAAGTGAAACAGTCGAATCTTAATACCAGTTCTTAATGCCATAACCTTGATAGAAGATATTTCCGAAGAGATAAATACTTCAACAGTTTCCCTCTTCAGAAATATCTCCAGCCACTGACTAATAATTCTATAAAGGAAACTTCCTATTCTAAAATGAAGCGATACAGTATTATAAACAGAAAAAATATATCTTCAAAACTACTCAAAATTCCTATCATAAGCGGAGGTAGAAATACGAGTTCACTTGACACACACGATATGTAAATGAATGCAGAAAAAAATTATTATTTAATTATCTGTATCAGCCTTGTTTCTTATTTACTAACTTCCTCAACTTCAATACAAAAGACCTCAAAACTCTTAGTAATCTGGATGCTCACCACTGATGATTTACAGCCGAATTAAGTAGCACAACTCTTCGTCCTCTGGAATTGAAACACTGGAACCTTTAGGCCATAACCTTGTTGCTCAGTCATTAACGAAGGCAACCGAACAACTAATGTTTTTCCACCCGAATGAAGTAGCAGGGGAAGATTCAATCAGAGAAATGCCTATTTCCCATCTTTATCGGGTCCCTTCCTTCTCCCTCGATTTTGATGGATGACACTCATAAAGAGCGATAGAATCCAGAACAAAAAGGAAGTCATTCTTCAAGAGGGAGCAGATTCATCCTCTCCACCGGGATTTCCTCGACGTCGAACACGCGATACACATTTTTCAGCACAGGAAGAAAATTATTTGGGCAGGAAAACATAGGAAAGTACTTAGATGTCAGCGAGCACGGCGTACTTGCATTCATACCTCCTCTGATAGATAACTTTAGAAAGATGGTCTTATTAGGCTTTGTCTGGGCAAAGCTATATTCTCTTCTACAAAATAGGTTGGTTGAAATAACATATGAGTAGCACATCTGTAACATGTCTGAGTTCGTAAAAAATGCCATGTTGCGCGGATCCATCAGACTCGAAATAAAGAAATAATGCAATATGTAGGAGTGGAGGGTGGATTCCAAAAGTTTTATGAAAAGGTAGTATTATATTTTTGTAAAATCTTTGAAAACCTTGACAATATCTGTGATTAACTAATAACTAATTGAAATTAGTTAGTCAGTTTTAACTTGTGCATTAATTTCAATTAACGTTTAGTAAGAAAGTTTCGTTCCAAAAAGTGGGAAATATATAGTAATATGAGTTGAATGTATTTGATAGAAAATTCTACTATATTATATCTTCAAATAACTATAATGAATTTGTTAAATCTTTTTTATCGAATTTTGCAGAATGTGAAATTTAAAAGAAAATTTTTTGTAATTTCTGTAATTCAAAATGATAACAAATTTTCACCGAAGGCATGCTTTAAAATTAACACATTTATTTTCACCAAAAGTAAGGAAATGTAAGATGTGTTTTCTTTTGCCGTAACTATTTATCATCATTATCCGACGTATCTTTATATTCTGAACATTCTTTAGTATTATCTTGGCTTCCATTCCGTACTTTTCTTTAAAAAATATAATTTTAGATTACTTGTTTCTAGAGGAAAATCCTTCATAAATTTTGTTATGAGTGCGCTAGAAACTTGCGAAGTTTATCCTTAAAGTTTACACTTCTTTCGGGAAGAGGATCTTCATTTCGGAAATATAGCTCAAATTCTTCAAATGATAAATCTAAGCCTTTCTTTACATTTTATAATGTAAAGAATTTACCATATTTATTTTAGCCTGTGCGAACGTTCTCTGAATTATTTTAAAATGCTGCAGATGTCATCTGCACTCTGAAAATCATGACATTTCTTATTTTAGTCATATTTTTCTATGTTTAATGTTTCTTTTTCTGTTTCGGCAATATCTTCTTCCATTAACAGTTCTCGTTTTCATCTTTTTCCGTAAATAATCCTCATCTCATCCGAATAAACACTCCTTCTTTTCATTTTTAACAGTCACATATTACAGTCATTATTTTTTCAGATTTTGCGATAAATATGAAAATACTCTATAGAACAAAAGCACAATTTTACATGCAAGCAAGTGGAATTCATGAATTTCAACTAAATTTATCCTACTAGGTTCAGAGAAAAATTTTTTAAAAAGCATGCACAAAAAACTTACATGGCTTAATAACAAATACAGACTTAAATAATCACAATTAGAAGTAAAAATTCATATATCACCAGTAATTTTTGAAAATATTTTTTTCAAGATTTTTAACAAAAATTTCAATGTTAAGAAAAACAGAATAAATGAAAAAATATGGGACATATTTAATTTTAATTTCGGATGCGTGCTTATCAAACTATCTAGATAGTAATAAACCGTAAGATAAAATTTATTTAAATAAATAAATATTTTACAAACATTCAAATTAGGCGTCAATTATTTTTCGCCTAACTTTTCCTATGTTTCGAACTGAAAGAGTCTGTAAAGCATGACTAAATAAAACTATCATAAACTCTGCGACCTATTACACCCTTAAAGGGTGTTTTACAAATGTGTATCAAATTTCAATGAATTTTAACGGATTGGTTTGGAGATATCACGTTTTTCGCGGACACAATTTAGTGAAATTTTCATTTATCAGAAAACCTATTTAAAATATATAATAGCACATTAGTTCAAATAAATATTAAGAAATAAAATATTAAAGGAATAAGAATGAAAACAACGAGAGTTTTATAATCTTAAAAGCTGTGGCTTTATTTTTTATCACAAAAAAAAAAAATTTGAATTTGTCTTCGAAAATTGCTTTTTTCAACCTAGTCGGATATCTTAATGCTTATCATAGAAACTGTGTATATTTCGCGTTAATGGTAGAAATGTGAATGACAACATTACTATATACATTACTAGCCAGTTTATGGTTAGCTAAAAGAAAGGAGCATAATAGAAGATGCTATAATTAAACAGCACTGAAATAATCACAAAAATTCTTCATAACCCGAATAAATTCTAAATCCTAAAATTATTAAATATATACTAAAATTTTATCAGAATTTCAGATCAAATTCTCAGATACGAAATCGAAACAAAAATCTGGGACCTCTCGCCCACATTTTTAAATTGTTTAAAAGTGAATTAAAAGTGAGTGTGCTTTGTGAAGTTCATGATGATCACATTACCTTCAACATATATTTCATATGCAAGAAAGAATATTAATGAGGGCGAATTCGTAAAAGGCTTAGTAAAGAAAATTTCAGATGCATAACATGTGTAATATACGAATTAAATGTGTACAATTAAATTGTAACATACAATTAAATTGTGTAATATACAATTTAAAATTCTTAAATACAAATGACATACATATAAATAAAAATATATTTATGATAACTTAATTATCTTTATTACACAACCAAAAACATACATACCTCTTTTAACAAAACAATTCCGTGTCACGGCAGCAACCAACGGAATGGCGAAGCAAATCATGTTGTTTATAAATAATCTAAAGTTGCCATCGGAGAGTTTCCAAATGTACACCAAAACTGATGTTTCCACTGGTGAAAATAATTCACGAATGGTGTCAGGTCCGTGTGAACATTGTGTAAGGATTCTCCAGTATCGGTGTTTGATGCAAAGTACACCACTTAAAATGTGTGTGAATGCTTTATTTGGTGTCAACTTCAAATAAAGTGTTCGTTCACACAGTTTTTAAGGTTTTACAACACCAAATTTGGAACGACATTACTCCACAGTTTTTACAGTGCAGGGGAAAAATAATATTTCCAAACAAATAGAAAGAATAATCTAACTTCAAACGAGATCAGGCACAGAAGATTTTTGTGTGTGTGAAAAGAGATTTAGAATATATTCTAATGCATATGCTTTGCATCAGTATTAAATTGAAATGTTCAGCCGGTTATTTTATTTGCTTTCAAAATACAGAAATTTTGCTGTCATCGATTTCGTTTCTGAGTGAAATGATTTATTTGGCGACAAACCTTTGAAAGCTCAAAACGTTTACTCCGAACTTCACCAGAAAGAGTTTCTCAAATAAACATTTTAGAGAAATGTATTTAATCCCTTTTAGAATTTGCATTCGTTTCGTAACGAAAATTATTTTGCTCGTTCAGTTTCATTACACATGAACAATTTTGAAAGCAATATCGTTTCTGAATTGTTATAATATTGCTTCTAATTTTTAGTTTTGTAACATTTTAAACCGGTCTATCCATTCATAAATCATATTCAATGTTTAAAGAATAACTTTGATTCAACATCACTAAATTTAGAGACTGTTTTTATGAAATAATAATATTCACCCTATAGGCACGACTGACCACTAAAACATTTCGCTAATGATACGCATCTCGCTTGGCTATTGATTATGTGTAAAGAATAACATTTTAAGAAATATCTCAAAACGTAGAAAAGTCATGCCATGACATTTCCTGAATATTATCAAGCAACGGGTTATGGCGTTAGCAAAATTTCTGCATAGCGATAATGAAGAACGACACGAATTCAGAAACTCAACTTCATCACGTATTAATGTAGTTCGTTGCACTTCGGAAAAGCATTTTAATGAATCGATCTATTCCGAACTTCATGCAGAAGAATCTCAAACAAGCAGCTCTCTCTATATTTTCAATGAAGTGACCTACAGTTCAGCAACGGATGCCGAGACTACAATTTTTGGACGATTTTACACCGGAAAGGGGTGTCAGGTAATGAGTCATATGAGCGCATTTCCGAAGTTCTTTGTTAGATCACGCTCAGTAAAATGTAAACACCCTTCCATTCTTCCAGTCATCTTCAATTCGCAATTCACTTTCCCCCTATTTTGACGAAAATAACTCTGCCCGGCGCATGCGCAAGAGCGCGGATGGTTTCCGAATCCGTTGCTATACAATATGCATACATGACTAGTAAGAGCAATATAAAGAAATGAATATTTAAACATGTAAACAAAATGGTAAAAATGTATGGGAGATTATTATACTTAAGGATGGCTGTACTCACAGAAAAAAATCAATATTTTATGATAAAAATAGGTTTATTTGTGAAAAGTTATTCCTCGAAAACCACTTATAATTGATATACAGTTTCTACTACAGAGGAATCAAAGTACAACTATTCTTTGATGTATCGGAAAATGGGGTTAATTTTCACCAATTTTCATGACTTCCGAGAGCATTTCGAGAAAAGTTGCAAGTATTTCTCTAAAAGAAAAGCTTTTCTGATTTTTTTCTTAGTTAAGTGATTACTGGCGAAACGTTTAAATCAAACTTTCTATCAAATAGAAGTTTAATAATAAATTATATTTTTTTGAAATTTTGATGCAAAGTTACCTCATAGTTTAGGATCCTTTGTACTTGGCATTGTTTTCATTATATTTTTATACCAAACTCACTGTGTATAATGTCAGATATATTTATTGAATATCTGAGTGGAAATATTCAAGGAAAATAAATTTTATAAATACCTGATTGTAATTTACAATTTTATGCCATTGTAGCCGGTGAAATCAGGATGGCGTTTTAGTAATATTTTTAACAAATTATTGCCGGTTGTGTTATTAATATATCTACTATTACCACATTTTCTTAGCAAGATAAACGTTTATTGTCAATTTTATATCTATACTAGTGACATGTATGACCCCCGACCACGGATCCAGGACGACTCTCTGTCGGTTGGTTGGGTATGCGTGAAACTTTATTGAAAAAGAAAGAGCAAAAAAAAAATACATTTTATATGTAAGAATACAAACATTTAGATCAAAAGAATAAAACTATGCATTAAAAGAAAGAAAACAAGTTTGTACATTGATGTATTACAGTTGCGGTCCCTCTACAAAACTGGGACGTTTAGTTGGGTCCAGGTTATGAAAGTCATGTATAGTAGTAGAATTGTAAGCTAAATTACATGTAGAAATTTACATTAGCAAAGAAGAGTATCAAGGCCCCGTACGAGACTGTTACTGACTGTTTTGACTCTCTTTACTATTGGCTTGACATCAGAGGAAAAATTACCTGTGATTGGTTCTTAGGGATGTCAGGTATTGTCTTAAGGAAAGATGGATGGTTTTCTCTTTGCGTTGATGACTTATGTATGGGTTAAGTTGAGAATCTAGGGATAATTGAGTCTGTGGCTAGTTATTATAGTGATAGGAAAACCGAAGCCACTGAGTGGGACTACACGTTGCAACGGTTCTTTTCCTCTCATTGGGGAAATCCAGTAGATTTCCATATATCCTTATATGAATTAGCTTTCTTTTGTAATAAACTGTTCTCCTGGAACACCAAAAAAAGCTTCTTCCTCTTGAAGAATAACTTAACCTTGTGAAATAGCTAAGCAAACTTCTAAGGTCTCTGGAGAGAAATCCGTATTCTTACAAGTCCCTAACTTTCTTTTGCACACACTGGGCATATCTGAAGCAAAAGCAAATATTGTTCTTATTATTATTTAATACAAAAATAAATTTAGAAACCAACTGGGATTGCATTGCACCGAAATTTCTATGATCCAAAGTATCCTATTTTCCGGTGCAAAGTTACCTCAGGTTAGAAAAAATTAATTACAACTTAACTAACAAATATAATTGGCATTCAAAGCAATAAAATGAAACCTAAGTATATTATTTTTTACATTTAAATGCACTTGCTTTCATAAATGTCATATTTTCTTCACCAGAGACAGATTTTTCAGCGCTAAAATTTTCGGTGAAGAATTGGCTCATTGTTTCTTCCGCCGCTAATCTCCTGATTGATTGTTATATAAGTTTAAGGAATGAAATACGCTCGTCAGTTTGCCCAGAAGCCGGAAAAAATCTTAATACCTTACCTCAACCAGTTGATCTCTATTTCACTTTTCAGAAAGATGTTTTACATTGGTGCAAAGTTACCTCCACGAGATCAAATTATCCCCTTTTTATGGTAACACAATTTGTGTTAGATTTTATATTTCTAACCTTTCTTGGCACGACGACTGTTTCTGGATGGATCTTACAATTTTGAACACATGGTGGTTTGGTTGTTTGGAGTTTAATTGCGTAAGAGCCAGGTATGGCTAAGGTACACCGATCAAAAGTAAATGGCGTTTCAGAGATGAAAAAGTTCAAGGAGACACCAGTAGCAGAAACATTCAAGAAATGGACAGACATAGAAAGATTATGAATGTTTATGTTTATTTTTGGATTAGAGGATTTTTTTTCAGATTACCCATGCATATTATGGTGAGACTTCGGGCTCAGACGGCACTTTCTCCCACCATCGACTCTAACAAGGGAAGGCAGTTACCGGCTCCGAGCGATATCAGCCTCGGTACTTTTTACAATGTTAGCTGGACCTACACGATCAACGTCACTTCAGGGAACGTTGATTAATCTTAAAGCCAAACCCAAAAGAAAGGCCCTTTCGTTTGAACCCTAGAAGATTATACTTTAGTGACTAAGTTACCAAACTAGCTGATATAACGAGGACACAGTACACAACCCGTATAAAGGGTAGTCACCCACTGTTAACACGTGGGACTTTTAGCTCCCCATGAAGCAGACAGATCTGAAACAGATTCTCAAGGGGAGATCTCCCCTTCGCTTGGCGTCGTGGAAGGGAAGGCAGAAGCTTGACTTCAGGGTAGAATGGAAGGGTGATCCTATCCCTGGGTACCTGGGAATCAGGACGCATTTGCTCACCTAAATAAGATGAGTCCCTGAGTTGAGAACTGAAGGTGGAAGAAGCTACTTACGTAAAAAACTGTGAATATACAATGAATCACTTCATAAAAGAGATAAAAGTAAATTTCAGCTATTGTACATAATTTCGTTAAAAATACGATTCTTTCATTAATTAGCTCATAAATGTAGATCAGTGCAATGAGAGAACATATATGTATAAAATTAGATATAATTAAATCTTAACATTTTATTAAACTTTTTACAGCATGTTCGTATGTTTAACATGAATAGTAAGGTATTCATAACGCTGTTTATAGTAATTGAAGTTTCCAATTATAGTTTCAATGTATTTACTGAGTGTGTTTAAAATATATTATTTCCAATTTATTCAGCTTTGCCGAAACTTTTCCCGAATTTGTGTGGCATGAATTTCTGGCTTTTGATTTCACGA
>BGPR01052339.1:0-10622 GCA_013235015.1 Araneus ventricosus
TCGTGAAATCAAAAGCCAGAAATTCATGCCACACAAATTCGGGAAAAGTTTCGGCAAAGCTGAATAAATTGGAAATAATATATTTTAAACACACTCAGTAAATACATTGAAACTATAATTGGAAACTTCAATTACTATAAACAGCGTTATGAATACCTTACTATTCATGTTAAACATACGAACATGCTGTAAAAAGTTTAATAAAATGTTAAGATTTAATTATATCTAATTTTATACATATATGTTCTCTCATTGCACTGATCTACATTTATGAGCTAATTAATGAAAGAATCGTATTTTTAACGAAATTATGTACAATAGCTGAAATTTACTTTTATCTCTTTTATGAAGTGATTCATTGTATATTCACAGTTTTTTACGTAAGTAGCTTCTTCCACCTTCAGTTCTCAACTCAGGGACTCATCTTATTTAGGTGAGCAAATGCGTCCTGATTCCCAGGTACCCAGGGATAGGATCACCCTTCCATTCTACCCTGAAGTCAAGCTTCTGCCTTCCCTTCCACGACGCCAAGCGAAGGGGAGATCTCCCCTTGAGAATCTGTTTCAGATCTGTCTGCTTCATGGGGAGCTAAAAGTCCCACGTGTTAACAGTGGGTGACTACCCTTTATACGGGTTGTGTACTGTGTCCTCGTTATATCAGCTAGTTTGGTAACTTAGTCACTAAAGTATAATCTTCTAGGGTTCAAACGAAAGGGCCTTTCTTTTGGGTTTGGCTTTAAGATTAATCAACGTTCCCTGAAGTGACGTTGATCGTGTAGGTCCAGCTAACATTGTAAAAAGTACCGAGGCTGATATCGCTCGGAGCCGGTAACTGCCTTCCCTTGTTAGAGTCGATGGTGGGAGAAAGTGCCGTCTGAGCCCGAAGTCTCACCATAATATGCATGGGTAATCTGAAAAAAAATCCTCTAATCCAAAAATAAACATAAACATTCATAATCTTTCTATGTCTGTCCATTTCTTGAATGTTTCTGCTACTGGTGTCTCCTTGAACTTTTTCATCTCTGAAACGCCATTTACTTTTGATCGGTGTACCTTAGCCATACCTGGCTCTTACGCAATTAAACTCCAAACAACCAAACCACCATGTGTTCAAAATTGTAAGATCCATCCAGAAACAGTCGTCGTGCCAAGAAAGGTTAGAAATATAAAATCTAACACAAATTGTGTTACCATAAAAAGGGGATAATTTGATCTCGTGGAGGTAACTTTGCACCAATGTAAAACATCTTTCTGAAAAGTGAAATAGAGATCAACTGGTTGAGGTAAGGTATTAAGATTTTTTCCGGCTTCTGGGCAAACTGACGAGCGTATTTCATTCCTTAAACTTATATAACAATCAATCAGGAGATTAGCGGCGGAAGAAACAATGAGCCAATTCTTCACCGAAAATTTTAGCGCTGAAAAATCTGTCTCTGGTGAAGAAAATATGACATTTATGAAAGCAAGTGCATTTAAATGTAAAAAATAATATACTTAGGTTTCATTTTATTGCTTTGAATGCCAATTATATTTGTTAGTTAAGTTGTAATTAATTTTTTCTAACCTGAGGTAACTTTGCACCGGAAAATAGGATACTTTGGATCATAGAAATTTCGGTGCAATGCAATCCCAGTTGGTTTCTAAATTTATTTTTGTATTAAATAATAATAAGAACAATATTTGCTTTTGCTTCAGATATGCCCAGTGTGTGCAAAAGAAAGTTAGGGACTTGTAAGAATACGGATTTCTCTCCAGAGACCTTAGAAGTTTGCTTAGCTATTTCACAAGGTTAAGTTATTCTTCAAGAGGAAGAAGCTTTTTTTGGTGTTCCAGGAGAACAGTTTATTACAAAAGAAAGCTAATTCATATAAGGATATATGGAAATCTACTGGATTTCCCCAATGAGAGGAAAAGAACCGTTGCAACGTGTAGTCCCACTCAGTGGCTTCGGTTTTCCTATCACTATAATAACTAGCCACAGACTCAATTATCCCTAGATTCTCAACTTAACCCATACATAAGTCATCAACGCAAAGAGAAAACCATCCATCTTTCCTTAAGACAATACCTGACATCCCTAAGAACCAATCACAGGTAATTTTTCCTCTGATGTCAAGCCAATAGTAAAGAGAGTCAAAACAGTCAGTAACAGTCTCGTACGGGGCCTTGATACTCTTCTTTGCTAATGTAAATTTCTACATGTAATTTAGCTTACAATTCTACTACTATACATGACTTTCATAACCTGGACCCAACTAAACGTCCCAGTTTTGTAGAGGGACCGCAACTGTAATACATCAATGTACAAACTTGTTTTCTTTCTTTTAATGCATAGTTTTATTCTTTTGATCTAAATGTTTGTATTCTTACATATAAAATGTATTTTTTTTTTGCTCTTTCTTTTTCAATAAAGTTTCACGCATACCCAACCAACCGACAGAGAGTCGTCCTGGATCCGTGGTCGGGGGTCATACATGTCACTAGTATAGATATAAAATTGACAATAAACGTTTATCTTGCTAAGAAAATGTGGTAATAGTAGATATATTAATAACACAACCGGCAATAATTTGTTAAAAATATTACTAAAACGCCATCCTGATTTCACCGGCTACAATGGCATAAAATTGTAAATTACAATCAGGTATTTATAAAATTTATTTTCCTTGAATATTTCCACTCAGATATTCAATAAATATATCTGACATTATACACAGTGAGTTTGGTATAAAAATATAATGAAAACAATGCCAAGTACAAAGGATCCTAAACTATGAGGTAACTTTGCATCAAAATTTCAAAAAAATATAATTTATTATTAAACTTCTATTTGATAGAAAGTTTGATTTAAACGTTTCGCCAGTAATCACTTAACTAAGAAAAAAATCAGAAAAGCTTTTCTTTTAGAGAAATACTTGCAACTTTTCTCGAAATGCTCTCGGAAGTCATGAAAATTGGTGAAAATTAACCCCATTTTCCGATACATCAAAGAATAGTTGTACTTTGATTCCTCTGTAGTAGAAACTGTATATCAATTATAAGTGGTTTTCGAGGAATAACTTTTCACAAATAAACCTATTTTTATCATAAAATATTGATTTTTTTCTGTGAGTACAGCCATCCTTAAGTATAATAATCTCCCATACATTTTTACCATTTTGTTTACATGTTTAAATATTCATTTCTTTATATTGCTCTTACTAGTCATGTATGCATATTGTATAGCAACGGATTCGGAAACCATCCGCGCTCTTGCGCATGCGCCGGGCAGAGTTATTTTCGTCAAAATAGGGGGAAAGTGAATTGCGAATTGAAGATGACTGGAAGAATGGAAGGGTGTTTACATTTTACTGAGCGTGATCTAACAAAGAACTTCGGAAATGCGCTCATATGACTCATTACCTGACACCCCTTTCCGGTGTAAAATCGTCCAAAAATTGTAGTCTCGGCATCCGTTGCTGAACTGTAGGTCACTTCATTGAAAATATAGAGAGAGCTGCTTGTTTGAGATTCTTCTGCATGAAGTTCGGAATAGATC
Organism: Araneus ventricosus; assembly: GCA_013235015.1. Taxonomy (NCBI): domain Eukaryota; kingdom Metazoa; phylum Arthropoda; class Arachnida; order Araneae; family Araneidae; genus Araneus; species Araneus ventricosus. The sequence continues at coordinate 3,539 of BGPR01052339.1, forward strand.
GATTCATTAAAATGCTTTTCCGAAGTGCAACGAACTACATTAATACGTGATGAAGTTGAGTTTCTGAATTCGTGTCGTTCTTCATTATCGCTATGCAGAAATTTTGCTAACGCCATAACCCGTTGCTTGATAATATTCAGGAAATGTCATGGCATGACTTTTCTACGTTTTGAGATATTTCTTAAAATGTTATTCTTTACACATAATCAATAGCCAAGCGAGATGCGTATCATTAGCGAAATGTTTTAGTGGTCAGTCGTGCCTATAGGGTGAATATTATTATTTCATAAAAACAGTCTCTAAATTTAGTGATGTTGAATCAAAGTTATTCTTTAAACATTGAATATGATTTATGAATGGATAGACCGGTTTAAAATGTTACAAAACTAAAAATTAGAAGCAATATTATAACAATTCAGAAACGATATTGCTTTCAAAATTGTTCATGTGTAATGAAACTGAACGAGCAAAATAATTTTCGTTACGAAACGAATGCAAATTCTAAAAGGGATTAAATACATTTCTCTAAAATGTTTATTTGAGAAACTCTTTCTGGTGAAGTTCGGAGTAAACGTTTTGAGCTTTCAAAGGTTTGTCGCCAAATAAATCATTTCACTCAGAAACGAAATCGATGACAGCAAAATTTCTGTATTTTGAAAGCAAATAAAATAACCGGCTGAACATTTCAATTTAATACTGATGCAAAGCATATGCATTAGAATATATTCTAAATCTCTTTTCACACACACAAAAATCTTCTGTGCCTGATCTCGTTTGAAGTTAGATTATTCTTTCTATTTGTTTGGAAATATTATTTTTCCCCTGCACTGTAAAAACTGTGGAGTAATGTCGTTCCAAATTTGGTGTTGTAAAACCTTAAAAACTGTGTGAACGAACACTTTATTTGAAGTTGACACCAAATAAAGCATTCACACACATTTTAAGTGGTGTACTTTGCATCAAACACCGATACTGGAGAATCCTTACACAATGTTCACACGGACCTGACACCATTCGTGAATTATTTTCACCAGTGGAAACATCAGTTTTGGTGTACATTTGGAAACTCTCCGATGGCAACTTTAGATTATTTATAAACAACATGATTTGCTTCGCCATTCCGTTGGTTGCTGCCGTGACACGGAATTGTTTTGTTAAAAGAGGTATGTATGTTTTTGGTTGTGTAATAAAGATAATTAAGTTATCATAAATATATTTTTATTTATATGTATGTCATTTGTATTTAAGAATTTTAAATTGTATATTACACAATTTAATTGTATGTTACAATTTAATTGTACACATTTAATTCGTATATTACACATGTTATGCATCTGAAATTTTCTTTACTAAGCCTTTTACGAATTCGCCCTCATTAATATTCTTTCTTGCATATGAAATATATGTTGAAGGTAATGTGATCATCATGAACTTCACAAAGCACACTCACTTTTAATTCACTTTTAAACAATTTAAAAATGTGGGCGAGAGGTCCCAGATTTTTGTTTCGATTTCGTATCTGAGAATTTGATCTGAAATTCTGATAAAATTTTAGTATATATTTAATAATTTTAGGATTTAGAATTTATTCGGGTTATGAAGAATTTTTGTGATTATTTCAGTGCTGTTTAATTATAGCATCTTCTATTATGCTCCTTTCTTTTAGCTAACCATAAACTGGCTAGTAATGTATATAGTAATGTTGTCATTCACATTTCTACCATTAACGCGAAATATACACAGTTTCTATGATAAGCATTAAGATATCCGACTAGGTTGAAAAAAGCAATTTTCGAAGACAAATTCAAATTTTTTTTTTTTGTGATAAAAAATAAAGCCACAGCTTTTAAGATTATAAAACTCTCGTTGTTTTCATTCTTATTCCTTTAATATTTTATTTCTTAATATTTATTTGAACTAATGTGCTATTATATATTTTAAATAGGTTTTCTGATAAATGAAAATTTCACTAAATTGTGTCCGCGAAAAACGTGATATCTCCAAACCAATCCGTTAAAATTCATTGAAATTTGATACACATTTGTAAAACACCCTTTAAGGGTGTAATAGGTCGCAGAGTTTATGATAGTTTTATTTAGTCATGCTTTACAGACTCTTTCAGTTCGAAACATAGGAAAAGTTAGGCGAAAAATAATTGACGCCTAATTTGAATGTTTGTAAAATATTTATTTATTTAAATAAATTTTATCTTACGGTTTATTACTATCTAGATAGTTTGATAAGCACGCATCCGAAATTAAAATTAAATATGTCCCATATTTTTTCATTTATTCTGTTTTTCTTAACATTGAAATTTTTGTTAAAAATCTTGAAAAAAATATTTTCAAAAATTACTGGTGATATATGAATTTTTACTTCTAATTGTGATTATTTAAGTCTGTATTTGTTATTAAGCCATGTAAGTTTTTTGTGCATGCTTTTTAAAAAATTTTTCTCTGAACCTAGTAGGATAAATTTAGTTGAAATTCATGAATTCCACTTGCTTGCATGTAAAATTGTGCTTTTGTTCTATAGAGTATTTTCATATTTATCGCAAAATCTGAAAAAATAATGACTGTAATATGTGACTGTTAAAAATGAAAAGAAGGAGTGTTTATTCGGATGAGATGAGGATTATTTACGGAAAAAGATGAAAACGAGAACTGTTAATGGAAGAAGATATTGCCGAAACAGAAAAAGAAACATTAAACATAGAAAAATATGACTAAAATAAGAAATGTCATGATTTTCAGAGTGCAGATGACATCTGCAGCATTTTAAAATAATTCAGAGAACGTTCGCACAGGCTAAAATAAATATGGTAAATTCTTTACATTATAAAATGTAAAGAAAGGCTTAGATTTATCATTTGAAGAATTTGAGCTATATTTCCGAAATGAAGATCCTCTTCCCGAAAGAAGTGTAAACTTTAAGGATAAACTTCGCAAGTTTCTAGCGCACTCATAACAAAATTTATGAAGGATTTTCCTCTAGAAACAAGTAATCTAAAATTATATTTTTTAAAGAAAAGTACGGAATGGAAGCCAAGATAATACTAAAGAATGTTCAGAATATAAAGATACGTCGGATAATGATGATAAATAGTTACGGCAAAAGAAAACACATCTTACATTTCCTTACTTTTGGTGAAAATAAATGTGTTAATTTTAAAGCATGCCTTCGGTGAAAATTTGTTATCATTTTGAATTACAGAAATTACAAAAAATTTTCTTTTAAATTTCACATTCTGCAAAATTCGATAAAAAAGATTTAACAAATTCATTATAGTTATTTGAAGATATAATATAGTAGAATTTTCTATCAAATACATTCAACTCATATTACTATATATTTCCCACTTTTTGGAACGAAACTTTCTTACTAAACGTTAATTGAAATTAATGCACAAGTTAAAACTGACTAACTAATTTCAATTAGTTATTAGTTAATCACAGATATTGTCAAGGTTTTCAAAGATTTTACAAAAATATAATACTACCTTTTCATAAAACTTTTGGAATCCACCCTCCACTCCTACATATTGCATTATTTCTTTATTTCGAGTCTGATGGATCCGCGCAACATGGCATTTTTTACGAACTCAGACATGTTACAGATGTGCTACTCATATGTTATTTCAACCAACCTATTTTGTAGAAGAGAATATAGCTTTGCCCAGACAAAGCCTAATAAGACCATCTTTCTAAAGTTATCTATCAGAGGAGGTATGAATGCAAGTACGCCGTGCTCGCTGACATCTAAGTACTTTCCTATGTTTTCCTGCCCAAATAATTTTCTTCCTGTGCTGAAAAATGTGTATCGCGTGTTCGACGTCGAGGAAATCCCGGTGGAGAGGATGAATCTGCTCCCTCTTGAAGAATGACTTCCTTTTTGTTCTGGATTCTATCGCTCTTTATGAGTGTCATCCATCAAAATCGAGGGAGAAGGAAGGGACCCGATAAAGATGGGAAATAGGCATTTCTCTGATTGAATCTTCCCCTGCTACTTCATTCGGGTGGAAAAACATTAGTTGTTCGGTTGCCTTCGTTAATGACTGAGCAACAAGGTTATGGCCTAAAGGTTCCAGTGTTTCAATTCCAGAGGACGAAGAGTTGTGCTACTTAATTCGGCTGTAAATCATCAGTGGTGAGCATCCAGATTACTAAGAGTTTTGAGGTCTTTTGTATTGAAGTTGAGGAAGTTAGTAAATAAGAAACAAGGCTGATACAGATAATTAAATAATAATTTTTTTCTGCATTCATTTACATATCGTGTGTGTCAAGTGAACTCGTATTTCTACCTCCGCTTATGATAGGAATTTTGAGTAGTTTTGAAGATATATTTTTTCTGTTTATAATACTGTATCGCTTCATTTTAGAATAGGAAGTTTCCTTTATAGAATTATTAGTCAGTGGCTGGAGATATTTCTGAAGAGGGAAACTGTTGAAGTATTTATCTCTTCGGAAATATCTTCTATCAAGGTTATGGCATTAAGAACTGGTATTAAGATTCGACTGTTTCACTTCCAGATGGCGAAAGGTTTCTGAGGTATTTCTGGAAAATTGGTGAAAGCTAGCAAATAACACCGAAAAATTATTTAAAAATATTATATAAAACTAATAAATATTCCTGCTTTTTATTATTGCAATATATAACATCTGTGAGGAAAAGCACTTAATTTTCTGTTCCATCTTTGCGAAGAACTACAGAGTATCTTTGATCAAATATTTTTTTCTGTTAATAAGACACAAGTGCTTTAATTGAAGAAAAACTGAACGTTCTTTCAAGAATTTTACGGAAATGATTTAAGCAACTTCTGAAGAGGAATAGTAAGAAAATGTTTGACCTATTATTTCTTACATTCAAGTTCTTTACTATTGAGTTATATAAACTTGAGCCAATCGAGAACATGTAACTTTTATTGGTTAATTCTTACTCGGTTAGACTTTTGTTTTCTTCCACTAAAAGAACAAATGGTTGTCATTCAAGATGAACTTTAAATGTATTAACACATCACATTATGTTAAATGATGTCGGATCACTTTACCAGTTTCTTTGCTCTTTCCAATCTTCACATTGGAATGTAAAGAGTGTCATAGATATTTCTCTTTTGCAATAAATAATTTAGAAAGAAACTTTTCAGTAGAACAACAAATTGCTTCTTTTCTAATAATAAATTTGCTAGTCAAATCACTGATTACAGAAAACATGGGAGGAAAACCCAAAAATTGTATTATTTACTGCATTTGAAAGTTATCACAGGTTGTTTCTTTCATAAAAAAACGTGAAATATTGAAACGTTTACATTAAATATAAATTTAAAGTACTAAAGTGCGAATATGTTTAATTTTTACAAACTTTTAGAACGTTAATCTCTACTAATAATAAAGGAGAATGTGTGTGCGTGTCTGTGTGTTGGCGCTCTACAGGGCAGACCGCTGAACTTAGAGCTACGACATTTCACACGAACATTCTTCGGAGGGTGAGAATGCACCTCTGAGCCGTTCTTTTGAAATTTTAATTAATTAAAAAATAAGCAAAATTTTGGAGTTTTTCCTTAATAACTTACGAAACTATTACAGCAGAAAAATCATTTTTACCCCATCTAAAAGAGCAAACAATTATCCTTCCAATGATATTAATAAAGTTGTCGTACGACTTTTCATATAATTTTAATAATCTTTAAAATTATTTTTGTCATAATTTGCAACAATACTTTTCATTGTTGCAACGCTTTTCAAATCGTTTTTATTATTTAAAGAAATATTTAAATGCGTATTTCTCTTCCATTGTTCAAAGCTTAGAAAATATCCTTTGGATTTTATTTTCTTCTTTTATTTTATCAGTTTTTCTGTGAAATCAGCAAATGAAGTCATGAAGATGGTAAGTATATAATGAAATAATCCAGTACACTGAAAGATTATCTTTGCTATGTTTTAATTCTTTTTATGAGAGTGCTTTAAGCCAATTAACACACTACTGGACGTAAAATGTGCCGCGCCAATTTAATGCTGAAATCAAATGCGTAGTTTACATTAATGTAGACAAGGAACGGAACAAGTGCAAGGCTACGAAAAGAACACGAGTTAAATGTCTATAGTAATTTGAATTTTAAAATTACTTTGCTAAGGGAACCATGAATATAAAATTATGCCTAAGAGATCCAGTTGAAATTTTATTTCCGGCGATCAACCTGGTCGCCGAAAGCGGATACTATGTAAAATTAACATCCTAAAAGTTTGTAAAAATGCACAACATTTTCGTACTTAAAAAGTTCTATTCGTTCTTATTTCTCTGACATTTATACCACTAAAATCAAATGTACCCACCTACCATTATGGTTCTTTAATGGCACTTTAGCGATAAAATTTTTTTACTTAGCTCCTTCGTTATTAATAAACGAAGTTATTAATTCTTTTGGGCATTGCATTTGCAACTCATTTTTTACCGTTGCACTTTGTTAAATAACAGTTTAACGCAGCAGCAGGATAAACTACGCAATTCAACATCTTTCCATTAACTTTGGATTTTTAATGTAAGGTTTTTTTTTCTGATTATATATTAAAAATGAAAAAAAAATTAACTACTAAAAATAACCACTGGTAAATGTCAAAATGGTATTCAGAGGGTTTTTTTCTTTCTTAATGAGTGAGGAATATGTTATTCAGAAATGCGAAATCGGGTTTTAAAAAAAGCACTGAAAGGGTACTAACACTGAAGTTATTTTTCATGCAGCATTTGCTTTACTACTGCAATCAGACTGAAAAGCGATACTTTCCCCGACCCTTTTTTCTTTTCTTAGTCATTTATTTCGCCCCATTACGTTTCCAGTTCTCGTCCCCAAATTATTTCTATAAATTACCACTGGCAAACCATATTTTTCGCGTTTAAACCTTAGTTTTACATAAATTTTGCATGGAAATTGGACGCAATATTTTAAGAAAAGAGATGGACTCATTTAATGAAATTTATTTTTCCTTTTCTCAGTCTCTGAAGCGGAAAATAGGGGTTACAGTATTCAGTGAAAAATTATGAGGGTGACTATATTTTTCTTCATATCAGTTTAATATGATTGTGATGGATG
>BGPR01052340.1:0-10622 GCA_013235015.1 Araneus ventricosus
TTTTCCCTTTGTATTTAATAAGTATTAATATTACAGCGAAAAAGTTTATTTCAAACCCTTGGAAATAAGTTATACATGGCTATTGCAATTTGAGTTCATGCTAATTTGACGGCAAAGGAACCCGCTTCTTTCTACTTGTATATCCATTTGAGGGTAAACAGCTTTGAGAAAACGAATAGTATTGTGAGGAAGAGAAGTGGTTGCGTAAAAATGCAGGCTAACGCCAGGAAACAAACTTACCATGGCGTTACACGCATTCATCATTATAAAGGTTATTGTGGCCTGATTTTACACTTATTTTGCGTTGCAGTGAATAAATTTATATATCTGGTGGTGTGTTTGAATACTGTTTCGCTGTATTGTTCTATATTTCCAAAAACAAGACTCAAAATTCTTAAACTTCAAATACTGTACAAACCCGATTAATCGAACTATCGGGGAGGAAGCCTTTTCGGGTAACGATTTTTTCGGTTAAGCCAAGAACATCTATTAATATTTTGTATCTAATTACAATACGTAATTCTGAAATGTTTTGAGCGTAAAACGAATTAAAAACTCTCTTTGTAGGATACACTTATGTTCTTAATATAACCCTCCGTCGGGCGAAATATTCACACTGGCGAGTTCGGGCGCAATGCACCTGATAGGTACAAGTAAAGAATATCGTAATAAAAATTGTTAATACCCTTTTAATTTTAATCTTAGCATTATAAAATTAATCACTGACCTTGGGAAGGCTTAAAAGAAAAAAGTGGGGATATCGGTGCAAAAAAGTCTCTCCTTCGTGATTATTTCCGTGCAGTACAGTACGTGTTTTTTGTATTTGCGATGTCAGAGGCATTTCGTAGAACCCGGGTTTCGGTGAACCGGGATTTTACTGTATATGATTTGCGTGATAACGATTAACATCGGCTTTTAAAAGTACGAGAATAACTGCAGTAAAACAGTTATAGATAAATTTTTCTGATTTCAGTTGTTATTAAACCAATCTTAAATAAAATTTTAAAAACAATCAGTTCGAGAAAATTACTTTCTTTAAACTTTTTCGTAACCAGTTTTTGGTGTAAGGGAAAAATTATACATAAATATAATATAATTAATAATAAAAAATATTAAAATATTCCCTCGGAAATCCAACTCTCTTCTATAGTTACTTTTTTATAAAGAGATTTATTTGCAAATAATCCATTTAAAATAAAATTTCTGTTCTGCAACGGATTCCGAGACTACTACTTTTGGACGATTTTTCACCGGAAAGGGGAGTCAGGCAATGGATGATATGAGCGCATTTCCGGAGTTCTTTGTTAGATCACGCTCAGTAAAATGTAAACATCACCCTTCCATTCTTCACTTTCCCCCTATTTTGATGAAAATAGTTTCGCCCGGCGCTTGCGCAAAAGCGCGGAGGATTTCCGAATCCGTTGCTATACAATAGGTAGTTATAAAATTATTATTTAGGCAACTTATTTTTTCCGACATACGTATTGTTGAAAATAAAAGAAAACTTCTATTCTTGGTTTCATTCGAAATGAATTCCATTTTTTTAAATTTTATTTTCTTATTATAGACAGTTAAAATTAGAATTTAGATGTGTTTCTAAATAGAGAATCACAATTAGATTGAACCAGTGGTTCTGGAATTAAGGGTCGCATAGGAAAGTAATTGGAAGGGGTCGTGCAAATGCTGATAATATATACTTTTGCATTTGAGATTTTCAAAGTCTAAGTGCAAAAATAAATAATGAATCACATAATCATTTGGATGTTTCATTGAAATTACCATAAAATTGTATTTACCATTTATTTATCATTTTATATATTTTAGGAAATATAATTTTCCTATTCTGGGATCTCGAAAATATCTTTCATTTGAAAATGCTGTAGAAAAATTTTTTCCCACCAAAAAACGACAAAGTTCTGTGTCCAACTATCTACACAAAGAAGAACGAAGACGGTTTCTACTATTCTTCTGCATAGAAAAAGGTTTCTTAAAATGTGGGTCGCGACCCCAAATGGGGTCGTGTTACAGCCATGGAATACCTTTAAAAAATTCGGTGTTTTAAAATTAATAAAAATCATCTAGACTTGTAAAAGTATCGAGATTTGTCAAGCCTTGCAAAAGTTATAAATAAAAATAATAAAGAGAAAATGCTGAGCATTTATCATAAATATACTTTGTTTATCATTAACACATTCTTTATTTTATAGTTTTGCTTTCTTATTTTCATCTCAAGAAATACTGCATTCGATAAATATAAGTTTTCGGGAATTACAGTACTAAGAATACCACTTGTAATTCATTATCCTCCCCTGCATCGTGCAAACGTAGCTATGACGACGCACTCACACGAGGCTCAACATTTTAATTAATTATTGCACAGCGGATCTCCAGCTGTTTTGTTCTAACTATCCGCAATTTTTTAGAACAATCAAACTTAACTGCCTGCCCATCAAATTCACAACCAACACCCGAACTATCGCCAAATGAAAATTCCCCGTCAGATAATTTGCCAAACCTCTGTTCGACACAATACTCGCAGTTAATTTAGCATTTCCATCAAAACCGCGCCGCGTCAGCTCTGCTAATTTGTTCCACTTATGACACGCGCTTCAGCGGTGAAAGAGGCCCGCCTGACCGCTAGGGGGGGCGAGAGACGGGGGTGGGCAAGGGTCCTCCACGCGGTGGAAAACTGACCGGCACGTCACTCTGCCTCTGGAGTAAGAGGAGGAGTAGTGTGGTCAGTGCGACAGGCCGAAAAGGTCAGTCTTTCAGTGCGATAAACGATGACATCGCCAATCACCCGCCCCAAACAGCCCCATCCCTCTGTAGGGGGATGAGTAGCCCGAATGAATGCATTGGCTTCGGTGCTGGCTGCAAGTGACAAGAACCCGAGGGCACAAACACCGCCGATGACAAGTTGTCGACGCTCTTTAGATACCCCCCCTTTCCCCCGGCACCGCACACACAACTTGCCTTTTGCCGACAGACATCCGGAGAAAAGGGGGTCGCGCAGAAAGTGAGACGAATCGTCTGCTGATGAAAAGTTTTGGTGTTTGGGTTTCGCCGGGGTTGGCTTTTTGTTGTTAAGGCGAGTTGCGTTTTTCTGGTCGCGACGTGTGTTGCTGTTGGGTTTGGGTAAGCTTTAATTGGATGCGTTGATGCTATGGAGTCACCTCCAAAACAACCTTTTGAGCTATACCTGCTTTCTCAAAACATCACAGTAGAAATTTTAATGGTACATTTTTTCCAAAATTAATTATTTATTGCATTATAAATTGTCTTTGGTGCAATGGAGAACAGTTGGTTAGATTTTGGCGGCAAATAACGAGCATTAAGGTAAAGTTGGCTGCATAACTGTGCCCAGTTGTTTTGATTGTTGGTATGATTATTATAGTGTCAATTTAGGCATGAGAGAAAAAGTTTAAATTCTTTTCTCTTAAGAACAGACAAACGATGTTTTATATTATCAATGAGAACCTGAAAAATTGATTTTCTGTTGATTTTAATGAGAACAGAGACTTTTGATTATTTTCGTAGTATTTCTGTAGTGACCACAAAGGACACATAAACAATGTTTTGGAAATTTTTTGCGGTCAATTTTCGCTTATTTGAGTCTAGATAGAAAGTCTTGGCTTTTTTTAAAAATCATTTTTATGGCAACCGTGGGACAATGTTTTCAAATTTTTTTAATATCGGAGGGAGCTGTTTAAGTACAATGTTCGTTTCACATTATTACCTGCAGAGTCTCATTTGATAAAATATAAGGGCTTAGTAAGCGTAAAATATGCTCTAAATCGAAAAGCAGCACAAAAACATAAAATATATAACATTAAATAATCTTTGCCATAATTTTCAGTAAATTAAGAACCGTTTACTATCTGATATATAAGGAATCAGTATTTATATTCCAAGGCTTCAATATATCTTTTTTCTATTTTTAAAATTATTGATTATAAAAAAAATCAAGAAAGATTTTATATGTGTAATTTAAAACATTCAAAAATCTGTCAATGACATTCTAATTTTATATTATGGAATCCTTGAAATTATTCAAGCATTCGATCAATTTTTTAAAAATTCAGAATTTATGGCACTTATGTTAAATCACCTAATTCGACTTTTAACTACTCGACTTTTTCCTTTCGACTAATAACTTATAGAACTTTAGAGAATAAATTGTGAAGTTTGGTGAAACTAATTAATTTTTTCCAATGCACACAAATTACAAATACACTGTATTTTGAAAGTTTGGGGATGTCAATTGGAATCCGTTGCTCATTTTGCAGGAAGAAAAACTTTAAGACGACGACCAGTTGAATGACATGCGCAGTTCTGTTTGCCGTGACACTGTGTTTTGCCTTTTTTAATTCCAGCCACAGTTACAAAAACTTGCCAACCATATTATTACTTTGACTGCATCCACACAGAAAGATATCATCTTAAAAAACCATCAAATAATTTTAAAAGAGAGTGGTTTAAATCGTTTCCTTTTAATAAAAAGGCAACTTTAAAAATTCTGTAGATATTGCTTATAAGTGATAACATATGCAATAGACTTTCCCAAGTGTATCATGGGCATACCTGACTTTCTTTCTTTTTTCTCTTCTAAATCATGTTACAGAACTTTTTTTTGAATTATCCTAAATTGTGTTATAGAAATTTGGCTGTTGTTTCTTTTCTTTTTCAAAATTGTTTTTTTTAGTTCTTTTCCTGTCTCTCTTTTCTAAATTGTATCTCAGACTTATTTTTTTTTTTTTATTATTTATTAGATTTTATTAATTTTTCATTTATTTTATGTATATTTCTTTATTTGTTATGTTCATTTCATTATATTTACATTCACATTTGTATTTTGTATTGTATTACTTTTATTGCAGTATTTTATATTGTTTTGTATTGTAATACCTAATTTTTTGTATTATATTATATTATATTATATTATATTATATTATATTATATTATATTATATTATATTATATTATATTATATTATATTATATTATATTATCAGGGTCGGCGTGGGCTATAAAAAATTATTACTGAAATAATACTACTACAAAATGCCAATACCAGCACTTTTGGACGATTTTACTCCGGAAAGGGGTGTCAGGCAATGAGTAAGATGGTCGCATTTCCGGAGTTCTTTGTTAGATCAAGCTGAGTAAAATGTAAACTTCTACCCTCAATTTTTCACTTCACCCCTATTTCGATGATATCAAGTCCAGCTTGCGCATGCGCAAAAGCACGGAAGGTTTCGGAATCCGAGAACATGCATTAAATCTAATTATTTTTAGGCTCATTTGGTGAATTGCAAAACATTTTAGCGTGCGTCACACGTTCAGGATTTTTCTATGAAATTTTTAGTTACACTAATTTAATATACTAAGCCACTAATTAACTTTCCTAAAAACCATAAATATTAATTATAACGATCTAAGCTGTATCATATTATATGATCTACGGTTCTAAGCAATAAGAAAATAAAAACTCGCTCATTTATAGGAGAAATAAACATACCAGGTGCTTCATTAACTTTCTAGGTTCGTAGAATTCAGTGTCAGAGGACACCTAAGTATCTTTTTAATCGTTAATCAAAAAACAGTTGCGGAATACAAATGCATCTTGGTTAAAGATTAATTAAGTTACATTTGGGAAAGGATTAATTAAAGTTTCAGACGGAAATTACCTCTTTCGTCAAGCGAAAAGACTTCTTAATGTAAATTTATTTTCTGCTGCACCAATTAATGATAACTTTGAGCGTTAATTTTCCCTTCATTAGGAAATATATCGACGATATAAATTTATGCTCATATATAAAATTTATTTAAATTAGTAGGACTAAAAGCAGTTAATTATAACTTTGGTTAATATTTAATGGTAAGGTATTCCCGCCGAATTGCATAGAAGTTTCGCCGGTTATCCAAAATGCATTTTAAAAATTAGTAATCAGTGGTATGAAATATTAATTAAAGGAAAACCAGGTTTTTTATTTTTGTGTTTCTTTAAATAGAAACATAAAAATAAGTATTGTAAATGTCTATAATACTAACACAACTTGTAGAATGACCGAACCATAATAAACATATTTATGCAAATGTCAATAAAAGTTAATTAGGGAATTAATAATGTTTCAGTAGTTGCATTCTGTGGGATGCTTGAAAAATATAATGCTTCAATAATCCTGTTGTTTACTTTGAAGGAGAAAACTATCAATACAACACAATAACCATATTAATAAATATTGCTGTTTAATGGTTTGATTATTATTGTGACATGATAACTCATTTTTAATGATAGGGGTTTCTTTAAAAAGCATCTTACAAAAAATAACAGATTTTGTTATTTTAATAATTCCTTTTGTTATAACATTATTTATACTGTTAGTTGAAATATTTGGAGAACAGTTTGATTCATATACATATAGGCCGTTAAAAAGATTATTTGATTCAGAAGAAAGAACTAAAGATAAGCATTTTTATTATAAACAATTTTGCCGCCATCGTTAAACATTGCAAACTTATAATTATTTTCTTAAATTCCTTTCTTTCTTTTTCGCGGTCTGATCAAGTTTCATAAATACTTCATAAAATGATTAAAAACGAACGTGCGTCAGAACGAAATGTCAGTTATAAATTTTAAAGCAGAATTTTATATTTTATGTTTAACATAATAAACAAAAGTAAAAAGATTCTATTTTGACGACTTCTTTTGTTAGAATACATTTTTACTGTTATGTGAAATGCATGTTATTAACCTAATGCATTTTAGTGTTCTTGTAAATGAACTGTTTAAATAGAATTTAACTCTCATACAAAGAAAAAAAAATAGTTATAGATATTTCATTTTAAGGTTGACTTTCCCACAAACAAAAATAACTTTAATTCTTAATAATGTGGATAAAAGAATGATAATAATAATTCAGAAGAATCACCACAAGACCTAACTTTTCAACAACAAACGATTTTTTCGAAACAGCCAAAAATTTCAAACTTACCTTATTTTTTTAAAAACTTAAGTTTAGTCAGATTTTTTAAATATTTTTCGGTGAATCTTTCAGAGGGAAATTAAATTTCAGGAGGCAGCTACAAAAATTATCAATATTGTAAATCTTTAAATGGAGATTTCGTTTTTTAACCTGACCCATGCATTACGTAACAATAAAAAAAACGAGGAAACTATTTTGACTAATCTCTTTTCTATAATATTGTTTTGCTTTCTGTTTTTTTGCAATAAACATCCTAATGTTCCTGAATTAAGCCTAGGAAATTAACCAATGTTTCCAAATTTTTAAATTCTGTGTTTTAAGATTGGCCTATTCATCACATAAAAAATGGGAACATTCTTTTTAATAATTTCCTTTGCTTTAATACTATTTTGAACGATTTGAAATTGCTATTTTTTTTCAATAAATATCCTAATCACATTTCAAAAAAAAATTATTTTTCATTTATCCTTCTCGATATCCATTCACCACCCAGAAATTCTTTGGACCCAGCCAAAGAACACCGAGCCTTCTTGCCTTTATCCCTACCTAACCTCGATCCCAAACTGATGAGATTTTCTCCCTTTGGCGAGAGATTTCAATTTTCTGCCAAAACCCTCACCCGTCCCTCAGAGCAGTGACGCCAAGTCATGGAAGATTGCGAGGCGGACCAATTCATTCACTCCAAACCCGACATTTAGAAGGAAAGTGGGGAAGGGAGGGAATAAATAAAAGAGAGGGAGAGAGAAAAAAAGTCCCTCTGATAGGGTTCACGGCATATGTCTTTCTGTTGTGCGTCTGACAGCACGCATTGTGGGCTCCTGACAGGACAATTTCAAAGCCACTTGATGCCCGCTCAGTTCCCCCCAACCGCGAGTGTCAGAACTGACACAGCAGTACAGAGAAAACCCCTAATAAACTTCGACCACGGTGGTTGATTAAGAAAGATCGAGGGTGAGATTCGAGGTTTCGATCCACAAAGAAAAGATCGGCAGCTGGAAAGTCTGGAGCTTCGTTGGCAATGGGGAAAAATCGTTTGCTCTTAAGTTTTAATTTGGGACGGAGTGTTTCTGTTTTGAAATCAGCAGAATGAGCCATTACGATTGTGATGATTTTAAAATACACCGTAGTTATATATATATATTTAATTTTAAGTAAAACGCTCATCTATATTACATATTATTTTAAGTTCCTTAAAAAAATAATGTAGTCAATTATAACAAATAAATAAAAAAATAAATGAAATAAAAAAATGGGGGGGGGGGGATTCGTGGTGCTACTCATTTCAAAGCAAAAATTTGTCCTTGAAATACTACGAATGTACGACGAAAATATCGTAGTGTTTATCGTTGAGGTTCAGAAGTTAGTGCAAACTTGAAGTTAAAAAAATTTATGGAAGAATTTTTTAAAAATAACTTTGAGTTAAAAAATGTGTTTCATTAAAATTTTGTGTTTCTAAGTTTTCGTCGAGATTTTCTTTGATACAGTGGGTTTTCATTTGACTTCCAATGTTCGTTTTTAAAAACATTTATTATGTTGTAGTTGGAATTTTTTTTGGGGATTTTATTGCTTCATAGTTTGATTCATGTGATAAATAATGCAGCGCTTCGGCTATAAATATCCAAATAACAATGCCATCTGTTATTTAGTTTCAGATTTAATACAACAAATCAAAGTTATTACTTTGATTTATTATTTCATTAAAATATTTTATCTTTTTATTTATTTTACAGCCAGAAGCACTGTATATTCCGTGACCAAAATTAATATTAACTATGAGCATTTTTTGTCAGATTCCTTAATAATCGAAAACAACGTCCTACGTCTATGTACACTTGTCGGGAGATTTCTCTTTTTTTTTTTTTTTTTTTTAAATGGGATATTTTTGTTCCTGATTTGAGCTCACAAGTGAAACAAAATTTAAAAAGCTTTATCTTAAATACAGTTACGACACTTCATGGAAAAAATTAATGTTCTGCTATGTATATTTTATCTGTTGTGATTTTCATTCTTTATTTTTGTTTTATTTAATAACTTTCTGGTTTCAGAACTGCTATCTCGATAATTAAAAAAAACTAATGTTACGATTTTCAAAATCGCCTATGCATTCAAACAGCCACTTTACTAGCAACAATAAATCACTATTACAGATTTTTTAGGCGACAGTACTGTTACATAAAAGAGACTTAAAATAATCGTATATATCCTTATGATTTCATATTTAATCAACTCATTATTTAATAGAGTCATAAATTGTAACTTGAAAGGACTTTTAAACTGCTTCCCGCTTACTTTCCGTTACATGGAACTCTCGAATTAGGGGGAAAAAACGGTCGAAAAGAAAAGAAAGGAAGAACGACATTATAAAAACCTTTGAGAGTGCATGATAAAAACGGCTTACGTACCAGTTACTTGCTCAAGAGAGTACGTAGACGTCGGTTGCTGTAAAACGTAGATTTTTTCCCTTTGTTGTTCACACTCTCTTCAGCACACAAAAATTTTTCAACCACCGCTCCTAGTACATCTGACGTGTTTGTTACACACCATTTAATGTGACGCGACGTCGCTACACTTCCTTTTTTGCAAGCCGCAACCGTTTTTTTTAAATACTACTAAATACGCATTTCACTTAAGATCTTTGACAAGCATGCAAAGCATGGCGTGAAAAATTACTTCACGTCAAAACCACTTTTTCATTTATTTTTCGCACCTTTAAAGAAAAATTTCTTTTCAAGCTGCGCCTCAAAAAGTGCAGCACAAACGGATGAAGGAAGAGAAAAAAAGCGAGTAATAATAAAAGAGCTGAGCCAGGAACCCTATTGATAAAGCAAATTCTCTCGCGTAGTAGACGCAAAAGACATGAAGCGTAAGTATGTTTCAATCAATGTTACCAGGTGCAGTTTTACGGGGGGGGGGGGGGAATAATAAAGCTTTTTAGGACTATTTTTTTATATATTGGAGCACGATTTTTTTTTAAATCGCACTGCGACAAGTTATAGTTAAATACTTGAAAAAGAATGTATCTCCGGTATGATTTTAAAATGTGTATAAATATGAACATCGAAAATGATTAATAATGATTATTCCATACTAGGGGTTATGGGGTGGCTTGTAGGATCCATTTTATCATATGTATTAAAGTGAAATGATGTTTTTTTTTCTTTTTTTTAATCGAAGTGATTGATATGTTATTGAACAATTTGGTCTACATAAAATATCTTGGCGCGAAAGATTTTTTTTTATATTTAGACACTGAACACCTGCACGAATAATGAATACTTTGCAGATTAAGCACAAGAAAAAGCAACACTGCGTGCAGGATATGTGGAACAGCATCGCACTGTGATCTGTTGGCGCCGCAGTAGGAGTTTGCAGATTAAGCACAAGAAAAAGCAACACTGTGTTAAGGATATGTAGAACAGCATCGCACTGCGATCTGTTGGCGCCGCAGTAGGAGTTTGCAGATTAAGCACAAGAAAAAGCAACACTGTGTGCAGGATATGTGGAACAGCATCGCACTGTGATCTGTTGTGGCCGCAGTAGGAGTTTGCAGATTAAGCACAAGAAAAAGCAACACTGTGTGCAGGATATGTAGAACAGCATCGCACTGTGATCTGTTGTGGCCGCAGTAGGAGTTTGCA
>BGPR01052341.1:0-10622 GCA_013235015.1 Araneus ventricosus
CCGCCAAACGATTCCTGTTTCTCCATCCCTTTTAAAAAGAATGGCCCAGAAGTAGGAGATAAGAGTAACTGCAATTTAAGAAAAATCCTCCTAAGAAGGAACCAGAAAATCGTCCAATTGTTGACCTGCAAGCGATCTTCTTTTGTGCCTCACCCCCACCCTCTTTTCCCGGAGAGGGTGGTCGGAGAACTCCTAAACCTTTAATCCGATGGACCAAATGAGACCGGTATTGATCCCAAGGCAAAAGGAGAGATCAGGGGGTGCACGTCGGCCTGTGCCCTTTTGATTTTGCCACCCCGGCAATGGGTCCCTTATCGTTTAGATGGCAGTCGGACACATAATAAAAGGGAAAGGGGGGCCGAGACGAGGCACGATTACAAAGCAGCCTTGTTGGCTGGCGGGTTCCTTGATCAGTTAGTTAGTTACTTGGCTTTTGTTTTGCGTATTGGAGAGATAGAATCGACTGCTCTATACTACTGAATCGAGACAAATGATACAGTGTTTTATTTTAGCGAGTGAAAAAGCTTTTAATTCAGAGTTGCCTTATTGTTTGCTTGGAATCTGAGCTGGATATTTCCATCGTGGTACCAATGGTGGATCATTAGCTCAGAAACGAGCAGAGCCTTGAAAATATCTCTCAAAAGAATATATTTAAAATAAAATTTTAAAAAGCAGTTTTTTTTTCTATAAATAGCAGCCATGTTGGCTGGCGGGTTCCTTGATCAGTTAGTTAGTTACTTGGCTTTTGTTTTGCGTATTGGAGAGATAGAATCGACTGCTGTATGCTACTGAATCGAGACAAATGAGAGTGTTTTATTTTAGAGAGTGAAAAAGCTTTTTATTCAGAGTTGCCTTATTGTTTACTTGGAATCTGAGCTGGATATTTCCATTGTGGTACCAGTGGAGGATCATTAGCTCAGAAACGAGCAGGGCCTTGAAAAATATCTCTCAAGAGAATATAATTAAAATAGAAATTTTTAACTTACTTCTAAATAGGTCAGAACTTTAGCTTTACTTCTAAATAGGCCAGCATTTTTAAATGTAATTATTAACTCCTTTTTTAAAAAAGGAACCACTTATTTCAATAATATCAATAAATATTCCGGAGCAGGATTTATGAAACACGAGTTGGGACGAACCCCCTGTGGAACCGGGTAGCAAAATTCTGGCTCTTAAAAAGAAGGACTAATCCAACAAAAATAATCAAGAAAATCATCTTAATCTTCAAACATGACAATAAAACTAAATTCGTTCTATTTACCTTTAAATCTTGCTTTATATATCCATAAATTATAAATAAATAAAACGAATTCTGATTACAGTTAGCACCTTTGAAAAGTCAAAAATTGGTTTGCTAAGTTGCTTGAGATAAAAATGATGTCTTAAGTAGGAATAATTTAGGAAGTTTTGCGTTACTGAAAAAATAAGTAGTAGCTTAATGCTAGTACTAGTTGGGTTTCCTCCGGCAAATAATATCGGCAGTTTCAAATCATTGAACTTTAGCTATTTTTGTTATTTTTTTGGGGATTACAAAACATTTATTGAGGATATAGGTCAATACCAATCTGATACGGCTTGGTTCGCAATTTATTGCCGAAAGAGCCTATGTTTTGTCCAAGTTGCTCAAAATTCGAAGATATTTTTCCATGTGTCTAACAATAAATTCTATATAATTAGAAACAAACAAAGATTAAGAGGTTTCTGAATATAATGTGGCTAGTAGAAGTAAAATTACGGTATGAGTTCTGAAGCTAAGTTTAAATAAGAGAATACCGGGTGGTCCAGCGAGTAATGTTTGAAAAACAATCTAATAGATGGCGCTAGCTGCGAGCAAGCGAGACCAAACTTGGTGCGCATGATCATTAGAGCGGGCAATTGTATAGGTGTGTGTTTCGTAGTGAAAGATGAGTTTAAGTGTGTTATTCAGTTGTGATTGTCACAAGCAAAATGAGTAAATATTTAACAGATATTCGAGTGTTTATTGTTTTCGAAATGGCCAAATGCCATGAAAATGTTAAGGCAGTGCAACGGGTATGGCCGGAGGAGTTTCAGAACAAGAACTGGTCGGAGAAAAAGACTGCAGTCCACACGATTGATAGCGAAGTCTCACGCATAATGGATGGATTCCAGAACCACCTCACTGCTGTCCTCGTTAAAGAAAGAGGCCACTTCGATCCCCTTTATCATTAATTGCTTATTATGTAATTTCAATATATATAATTAAAATCTTTTCATCACTCTTATTTGTTTTAAAATTAGGATTCGTATCGATTTCAAACATCGCATTCGCATCGATTTAAAATCGTATGGATTTCAAACTTGTGAAATGGTAATCGGGTTTAATTTTATCAATCAATGCAAATAAAGTTATCGCAGTGGTTAGATAACAGTGAAGGCGTAGATGATTTGAAAATGGATAATAAAAGAATGTAAATATCATGGGTTATAATCATATGTCTCTATTTATATTATGTGTATGCGGCCACTGAAGCTCAGATATGTTAAATTCGCTTTTTAAATTTAATGTCAAAGCGCATAATAAAATTTCTTTAGAATTTTGATTTTATTTAACTTAAACATTGGTGAAACTTTAAAGTGGTACGTTCGTCAGAAAAATGAAATCAATTCTCCGTTGAAATGTTTCGGCAACTCATTATTGATTTGAAATGATATCCTAAATCATTATACTATCCATTCTAATTAACGCCATTTTTAGAAACCACTCATTCTTCATCAGATGACTGATCGGATTCTACGAAAATTAATAATTAAATAAAATAAGAAGCCACACAGCTTGTGCTCATGTTAATTATAAATCAGTACTCAATTTACTGAAATGTGCACGCTGCATTAAAGAATCCGAAGCTAATAATTGCATTTTAATAGCCTGGAAGGCCTAATCAACTAAACAGCGAGTGCCTGTTAAAATTAATTAAATCATCGATTCATCAGTTGATAGAAATTCATTACAGAAACATGATTTTCTAGTCTTTTGTCCATTGCGGAAATGTAGTCTTTTGTATTACTATCTTTCATGATCAAATATTTCTGAGTTATTAAACATTCTACAGATACATTTCCGGAATTGATGATGGAATTATATTACTCTGTTGATGGGAATGCATAAAGATTAGAATCCGAATTGAAAAGGAATTCTGCAAAATGCATTGCACTTTTCAAATACCGTTAAATGTTCGAATAAATTCATCAGTTTGTTTCGGCATTGACTTAACAAGAATAAAATAAATTTGAAAAAAAAATCTGCTTGAGGCTTAATTCCTTTAGACTTATATAATCAGAAATACATAACAGATATAATATGCAAAAATTAAAAGAAAAACGTATTAAAAGCAATTTTCAGTTAAGAGTAGAAACAGGTGTAACTGGATTTTTGTGTTTGGAAATTCTTACTCTTTTCATAAAACATCATACGTCATGAATCAATTTGTAATGTAGCATAGCATTTGTAGGACGCAAGCATAGGAATGAAAATTTTCTTCATATTAAATTTTCGTGTAAAATTATGCTTCAGATAGTTTTGCGATATGTAAAAATGCGTAATCCAATTTTTCCAATCAAAGGAAGTCTTATCAGAGAGACCACATCAATATAATGACAAACTTGTTCATATAAATAAAAGTAAAATATAAAACTGACATACTTTTCTGTGCTTTAAAAAGTGTGATGCTTAAAAGGGCATCGAATTTCCTGGTAAGTTTTCACATCAAACATACAAATACACTAAATATTTTCAATTGGTATCCCAGTAGGATCATAAGATAGTCCTATTTAGAATAATTTTTGCTGTTAATAATTTAGAAAAGAAGTTAAGTTTTCAGTTTAAAGTTCTAAGCTTAAGTTTTTTTAAAATCAAAGATTTCCTAAAATTGGACTTAAAAACGGCAATTTAGTAACCCAACAGAACTTACTGCCCAGATTATAACTAGTAGCAAAAAAATTATATTTAGGAAGACTAATATCTACAGCAATTTTAAGGACTGAAATAGCATTTTAATGATGTTAAAATGATTCTATTAAATACTGAACATTTTACGCTTTTTTTCTTATTCTATGCAGATATTCTAGAATTATTGAACGATTATCAATATTCTAATCTATCAGAACAGAAAATGCTACGTATCGAAGCAATTTTTTTTCATTCACTGCATTCGTAAAATAACCTTTTCTGTTATACAAAGGAACAGTCGAAATAATTATCGCTTGTTTTACTGTTATTGTATAGTAAAGAAAGAAATTTAAACGATACGAATGCATTCATCAGAACAAGAAATACATTTTCGCATTGGAGCATCGCAGACGATTTCTAAGTATTCGTACTTGCTATTCGTAAGCGGAATGCAAAACCATCATTCACTTCGCAAAGACAGATGGAATAATTATCGTCTGTCTTATTTGTATTGGATAATGAAACCGAACCCTATTCTAAATTTTTAAAGAATAGTATCCATTACTTTATCAGTGATCAAACAAACCTGACTAACGATGCATATCGATTGAGAGATATTCAAACAAGGGTTCCATCGATTTTAGAAATTAACATTCGTCAATAAAATTGAGTCATTACTAAAACCATTTATCTTTATTACAAAATATTTCAGTGGCTAGACTAGGGATAGTACAATACTTAATTAGCAACTTCTTTGTGCAAATAAGAAATAGAAGAAACATCAGATTTTAGCCTAAACGGCTGGCAACTCCTGGTTTTCACCTGCGTTCTAATGATTTTAATCTTCATCGTTTCCCTTGAGATTCGATTTCCACTTTCACTCGTCTATCAGATTTATGTAGACAGATGATTCATTGTGTATTAAGCAGGCCTTCATCTTTCTCATTCGCGTTTGATTGAAGACTTTTAGGAGAGGGACTACCGTTGTTAAAGTAGTGAATGATTTCTTTAATAGACCGATGGTGCTTCGTATTTTTCTTGTTCATTACTTTCTTCTTCAGAAATAGTCTTAACAATCATGGATATGAATTAAGCATAATTTGCTGGGGAAGATTTCTAACTTTGAAACTGCGGATGTTTTAGTTTGAGCGAATATCGGCATTTTTAACGTCAAATTTTCGATTAAGCAGGTATTTGATTATGCACAATGAAGATATGCAAATAGAAAAGGAATGAAATTAATTAAATAATGAATTTTTTTTTTGTTTGGAGGCTATTCATGAAATGGGCGTTAACTTTTCATTTCAATTATAAAATACGTTCAGAAGGTACTATTTAAATTTTCTACTATGAGACACAGGACATTCTTTGTGTTATAAATAAAACGTTTTAAAATTTCTGATTACCTATAAATTTAAGTGTCTTATTTAAAAATTTATTATGGCTCTCGTTTAAACTAATTACTTTTTCAAACAGTGTGCACATTTTAGACGCCTTCATTTTTATATCAAAATATTCTTAAAATATTTATTAATACATATAAATACACATACAATATATACAAACAATATACAGATTACATTGACATATGAAAAGATTTATTACCATTGATAAAATACAATTGATAAATAACAATTTTATTTCGAAATGCAGTTGCAAAAGTTTTCTTTATACATTTTAACTCATTATTTATAAAAATTGAAGCGCCATTTTGAACCAAGTAAAAATGGGCCTCCATTTTCCAAGCATACTTTTGGCAGACACTCCTATGAACCCCTAGACTGAAGATGCATTTTTACTGCCCAAATAGTTTTGCAAATGTAACCGATTTTCGAGTCAAAACGAAAGCAGTTAAAATAAATAATTTTGAAATTAATTATAAAAAAAATCACAGGGTGTTAAATGTTAAGCGAAGACACAAAGACCGAAAAAGTGTATTATACGATCCGATTAAAATTTCTCCACAAGAAAGTGCGAGCTTAGAATTCATTCATTCGATTCTAATTAGAATTCCCTTAGAACGAATTCGTTCAACTGATCCTTCCTGAAGATATCGCTTTGAGCTTGGCACCTTTTTATGTTTCATCCTGGAAAGAACTCACGATTAAGATTTCAAATTTTACTTCAAAAAATATTCAAACAAAAAGATTTCCTTAAATTTTTAACCTATACTCCGAAACATCGTAGTATGAAAATGCATTAGTCTTGATTCGTCTCTTTTGTCTTCTTCTGGGTTGATTGCATCAGCCGTAGCATTCTGTTCTTAGCGAATCACCCAGTTTACAGAAAGAATGTCAGCCTAAAAATATTTTCAAGTTAATTAAAGCAAAAGTGAAAATTCTGCTTCTGAATCATTGTCCAAAGAAAGCAATTTTTTTAAAAAAATATTTTTTCATCATAACTTTAACATTGGCAAAAGGCACGGGTGAAAGAATAGATTAAACAATAGAATTGCGATAAATTTCATTACAACATTAAAAAAGTAACGAAAAAGTGAACGGAAATTGTAGAGGGACGAGACTCATGTTTATATGGAATGCCGCTGTTGAAGAATTAATTCAATTTCAGGAGCCATTTTTATTAGATGGCTAAGTTCCACGACACAGTAGATTAAAAGGCACAAGACGCAAGACAGAGAACAACAACACAAGACAAGTACACAAAAGAAGAAGAGAGAGAGGCATCATGGGAAAAACCCGGATGGCTCTAGTAGCGACACCTACCATAAAAAGGAGAAGGCAGTGAATTGTAACAACTACAAAATAAAATTGATATATCACTGAGAAGCTAATCAGTAACTGAAAATTATTCATGACACATAATTGCCTCAGCGAAGAATCAAACAAATTAAACTCTCAACAAAGCAGCTGGTTATAATAGAAGAAACAATAAACAATTTAATTTTAAAATCCATGATATAATAAAAATAAGTGCAGCCAAAGAAGAACTTAATTAAGAATTACTCTTTAAAATTTAAAAAGAAAAAGAAAAGATAATCATACTTACTAAGAGAAGAATTCATAGTACTATTGTTGAGAACATTCGCCACAGACTTGATAAATCATGGGTTTTTTTTAAATGTATGGTTAATATTTCAAGCAAACGACTTTTTCCTTGTAATATTAAAACAAAAATTAAACCGATTGAGATGGATTTATGAATATTTGCAAATGCTTTGCATCGCAATTTTCTTGAAAGAAGATTATTCAGCAATTTCATGGGGATTCATTCTTTCGTAAGAAATTTGTCTGCAGACGTTGAAATAAGAACTGATTGCTTATGAGTTCTAGCACTGATTACTAACATTTTAAAGCTTAATAATAAATAAAGTGCTTTATTGAAATATTTTCTTGGAAACGTTCGCCATAAATAATGACAGTGTTTTTCGAAAACCAGGTTCTGCTTTTACTTTCAAAATTATAAAAAGAGAAGATTCCATCAATATAATTAAAAATGAAAATTTATAAATAGTTTGTAAGCTGTAGAAATATACACTTTCGAGAGTTTTAAAATTTCGCTCATATATACGTACTATGAAACACAAGGAAGATAGTAGTGATGATTACATGGCGATTAATCAATTAATTTTTTAGCAATTAAAAACCATGTTAGTTTATCCTTAGTGTTGCCATTAATTCATTTTTAATTAATTAAAATTTTGAAAATCCTTACTTAGAACACCTAATACACAAGAAATAACTACGTGCCAAATTTGGTAACTAGGTGCATCCATCTTTTCTGTAGAGTCCTGTGTAATTAATTTTTTTTTTTTTTATCGGAGGTGGCTCGATTCCCGGGCAACAGCCCATGGCGCCAAAGTCCGAGGTGGCGCCAAAACGGGAGTGTGAAGGGAAAAAAAAAATTGTCTTCATAGACTTGAGAATAAAGTCATATATTTTAAAAATTTATTGATAATATTATTTTAGTTTCAATAAGACCACTAATATGGTTGAAGGTTAAAAATTCTCACCTTAATAATATTAAGTCATATTTGTAGGTAAAATATGCATATTTCTAAATAAAAGTTTGCATGACATTTAGAATGCAGACATTATAGAATTAAAAAAAAAAAAAAAAACACGTCAATTTGAGGGGACGCCATATTGACTTCGCCGGTTGGTAACTTTACTTCGGGCCGCTTCTGATTTTTGTAAATTACTTTCTTTTATTTTCAAGCATTTTTATTACTTTCTAGAAAGTAATTTATAAGAAGAAACGGGCCGAGGATTCAATCAGTATGGATTATGTATGAAAATGAAAGTATATATCAGTATGGAATCAGTATTGGAATAGAAAATTTATAAGTATTGGAACAAAAAAATTATAAGCACTGGAACAGAAAGTTTATAAGTATTGGAATAGAAAATTTATAAGTATTGGAACAGGAAAAAACAGAGAATTTATAAGTATTGGAACAGAAAGTTTTAAGTATTGGAACAGAAAATTTATCATTAATGAAACTGAAAATATAATTTGTTCAGAACGGTTCTGAAACAAATGGCGAAAATAAGACACGCCTCCTGATTCAAACTCTTATAGAAATAATATATATCTGTCACCGGAGCGTGTTATTTCAAGAATCTGTTAATCCATCGAGTTATTTCAGTGTTTATTGTATAACTCCGCAATACTGGTAGCGCCATCTATTGGTCGATTAGAAACTCTTACTAAACGATTCTTAACCAATGAAAACTTCATCACAAACATCATTTTTGCATGTCAAATCATTAGAAAACTTTGAAACATCACATGGATGGACTTCAAAGTTGATAAGAGGGAACATTTGAAGAAAATGGAAATAATTTATTATACATCAATGTAATAAAAGTATTTCATTTACTTGAATTGGCGAACATGAAATTTGGAAACATCGGCTCAGAAGTACAAGAGGTAAATGAACTTACGATTTCAACTGAGTTTTATAAAGGCCAGATTGTACAATTGTATCAAGTTTCTTGTTTCCACACAAAATTTGCATGACTGGTCATGTTTTCAAATATGTCTGCTGTTATTTCATAATCTAAATTTATTTTCGATTTCACTCCAACGGAATGAAAGTAAAAACAATAATGAATATAAATATTAACCACCTAACTTAAAAGTCCGAGGATACTCGTGCATCGAATTATCGTGTTTTTAGTTCGAAAACTAAAATTTAATCATTAACTTTATAATTTGACACAAAAATTACTTAGAATCTATAAACATCTCAAGCATTCTTTGCCTTCTGAGATGAATGAAAACGACCCTTTCCAAAACAGAAAGGATCATCTTATTAGATAGCAAAGAAAGTTAATCAGTTAAGAGGTTTAATATACAGTGGAATCTCCCTATAACGAAATCGCTTGGTTCCAGTTGAAAAATTCGCTATAGAGAAAATTTCGTTATACGGAGATTAGAGATTTTGCAGTTATTTAAGTAAATGCTACAAACCTTTTAGGATGTGCGATAAGTTCGAAAATATTTAATTATGACTTTCAATTAAAAATGAATTAATATTTATTATAAATTTGTTAAAATTATACTAATTTTTATTGTATAAACAAAATGCTCAAAAGTGAAGACAATTCACCAATTTAGAGAATAATATGTACTAGTACGGATAAACAAAAAATGCATATTGTCACATCCATTTGCTGTTACCACCCCGATTCTTGGAATCTTGACAAGTAGAAATGTTGCTCCCTCTGTAGAAACCCAGGTCTCCACAACTGCATTACCCTTCACATAGCATTCTACTGTTATGTGTTATCGCTGGAATGAACAATGCGAATGGTTCCAGAAACAGGCACGTGTGAGCGATTTGTTTGCACAGAAATTAGCAACTTTCTTCAAAAATGACAAAAATCGAAAAGATAAAGGTCTGAAAAAATTCGTTACAAGGGAGACAACCACTTCGTTATATGGAGAATATTTTGAATGTTATTTAACATTCCGATTAAAAATTTCGTTATAGGGAGAAATTCGCTGTAGGGAGACTTCGTTGTAAGGAGACTCTACTGTATTTAAATAGAATCTTTCCATTTATCGTTGCGCCAGAAAAATGAATATTGAACCAATAATAATAATAATAATAAAAGTATTCGATAAAAGAACTCCATTGCAATTATACAAAAGGATAAAATGGTGCGTTTTTGTATTAAAAAATCAATTTATTGATTCTTTTTGTCATAGTTAGTCTGTTTTTCTTATCTGTTAAAAATCGAGAACGTAATTTATTTTCGTAAATTATTGTGTTTAATAATAATACACTAGCGGAAATTGCCTTTGTAGTAGGGTCGGATAAAACGTGTCAGAAACAACTCCACCCTTATATTGATCTATGATGGATACAGCACTTAACTGTGAATTCAGCAACAAATTTATTTTCGCATTTTAAACTCGTTATCACAGAAGCTAAATTTGACTTATTTCTCTCGGCTCATAACAAGTAATCAGTTGTTATGTTAATCAGAATATTTGTTATGCTAGACATTCTGTTAATTATCCCATATTGTCAAATATCCCCCTAGTAGCACAAAGATATTGAACAATATTCGCACCATATTGGCACATATACCCCTAGTAGCACAAAGATATTGTACAATATTGTACGATATTGAACAATATTCGCACCATATAGCCACATATACCCCTAGTAGCATAAAGATATTGTACAATATTATACGATATTGAACAATATTCGCACCATATTGCCACATATACCCCTAGTAGC
>BGPR01052342.1:0-10622 GCA_013235015.1 Araneus ventricosus
CTCAAAAAATAATATAATTATATAATTTTTGACAACAATTAAAATATCACTCCAATTGGAAGTATTTACATATGTCTAACAGTTTAAAAATTAGATACTGACCAAGATTAGAGTTGACAACCCTATACAATAAAAGGATGATAGCGACTTTTAATGGTCTCATTATAGCAGATGCTCTACGATATCTACACGATGCTGTTCGATATTCTGAAAGCCACAGAATTTCGTGAAGATACCATCAGAATATGTCGTCGGAAAATTCTGAAGATATCATCGGAATATGTCGTCGAAATATTATGAAGATATCGTCGGAATTAGCTCAAGATGTATACCATCTTGTGCTGATAGGGCATATCTTATACCACGTGATGGTTCTTATATGATAGATGATTTATCTTAAACGGAATTACTTTTTGTAACTTTCAAAGCAAAAAATAACTATTACGAATGACCGGACACTGAATGACATATTAATCTCTTCCAGTACATTTTTATAATAAGAAAACGAATAATCTTTCCTTGCCTTGTTAAAAGAAGCAATTGGTTTCCATCTAGTTACTGTAAATGATTCTCAACGTGTCAAATAACTTTTGTCGAACAATTTCGAAATGTAATCTTAATGATTATTTAAAATTTTGTGTATATTTCTTGAAGTCTCAAGTGATGTGAAATTTAGATTCTAAATTTTAAGGCATTACGTTTTAACTCCAGCGAAAAAACATAGTCACTTATTTAGAAGTATTGCATTTTGATGAAGTCTTTTCTTCTCCAATATGCAATAACTGCTATTTAAAACATTCCGCAATGAAATTATAAATAATATAATTCCAGACCGATCTCATTCGCAAAAAGTAGGATAATGAAGCCTTGGAATGAATCGTGAACGATTTTATCTCTATTTAACTTCTGTTTTCATCGTAAAATATTATTAGAGCTTTATGATTCTATAATTAAGAAGCTTCAGCATTGTGATGAAACTTTCTTCCTAATTTCGGTTCAGATTATCTGCACATGAAGGATAAAACTTTTCCATCTCTTCTGTGTCTTTTCCGCCACTTTGAATCCCGCGTATCGTCGATACAATTGCAAACTAATGTATGTGCTATGGAATAAGATACTTAATTCTATAGCATCTGTATTGATGATAAGAAGCAGATTTTATCGAATTTGCATCATATGAAACATCAAATGCATAACTGGACAGGTGACAGACATTTTTGATAATACTCTGCCAATAAACGGATCTACCCATTCTATTGAGAGGCTTTTCCTGTGATAAAGTTGAATTTAAGTAAAGAAGTTAACCTGTAGATCCTGGAGAATTTTTCTTTAAATGTTTAGCAGATTTTAATGAAATATTTAACGCCGGGATAATTTTCGCAATTTTTCTTAGAAATATTAAGAATTCGAAAGACTGTAGCGTTGTGAGAATTTTTAAGGTTCCAAGTGGAATCGCATAGAGACCGCTGTGGCCTAAAGATAAGTTCAAGGCCCGGTGGAACTTTGACTGCAGGGCTTCTGATTCGAGACCCGATTCCACTGAAGATAAGTCGTTTATTGGGCTCGTTGCACGATAAATCATACATTGGGGATGCTGATGTGGTGAGAAAGTTTGGAGAGGGAGCGACAGGGACGTTGGTATAACTAATGAAAAAGAAAAAGAAAGTTAATAGGGAGCAGCTGTAAGCTGAAGTAGTAAAGTATCTTACCATGAATATTTAAAAATTGATGGTTTTGTTAGCAATTATTATTCTCACACGGCTTTGGGTTTTAAAATGTGTTACAGATTTTTTCTTCCATAAAAGCATAAAGCATAACTAAATTTCAAATGCTTAACTAAATTATATATAAATATATTACATTTCAAGATACGTAGTTTAATCCAACGATTTATTTGTCTAAGTACAAAAAAATTATCATCGGAAAAATTAAATATTTTGACGGCATCTTTATTTATTTTTGTAAAAAAATTGCTACTACAGGAAAACTTGCCCAGACGCAAGCTTAGCTTTAATTTAATAGCTTTAAAAACTCAATTACCTTTATTTCAAGATAAGCTTAATTGTAATTTGTTTTATTAACAAGTTAAAGTTATGATTAACAATCAAAATTATTTATATGCATTCGTCAAATTGTGAGGATTGTAAGAGACGAATGTATTTCCACTGCCTAAGCATCTGCGAATACTAGATGGCTCATCTCTGCAGCTCTGAATCAATCGAACTATTTTTTATATTTGAATTTTTAATATCAGTTCTTTTCAAAATATCACTCAGCGTTCTTGATATTCAATTCAATCTATTAAAATTTACAGACAACAGTATTTGAGATTTTTCGGTCTAATTGGAATGGACTATAATGGGCAAATGTAATTCATCTGCCTAAGAGTCAAGTGTACCCACGATAGAAGATGTAAGCAGGAGTGATAAAAAGCGACAGTGAATTGCTTTGAAATGGTCATTTTCATGTATAATACGTATTTCAAAATATACTATGAGTTGTTGCTGACTATTATATGTCTATGTGTTTCGAAAATCATTGAGAAGCAAGATTCAAGTGGTGCTTACATCGTGTTTAAAGAGCTTAAAGGGTCAGATGGTTTCGAATTTATCTTTTAAATGCCTTGTAGGATCTTTCCTAACCCCTCAACTGTAATTAGATGCCGTTCGTGCATTGATATAGCGCAATTTTAAACTTAAAATCTAAAACAAAAGGAATCAGTGACGTTATAATTCAATACAAAATTCACGTGAAACACATTAACAGTTTGTTTGCCCTTTAGGTTCTCAACTGAAATAAAATGACAACACATTACCAAAATAGAGTCTTTCATTTAATTAGAAAATTGATAAGACGAGTCATTTATGGGGTTAACAACATTTTTTTAGAAGGAATTGATTTAGTGATCTGATTGCAGAATTTTAGTTTATACATTGTGCATTTTATTTCGGATAATGTTGAGACATTTCATATTCAACTATTTGAGATTAAAATTTAAATAAAAATAAATAAACTAAAACGAAACTGATTTTCTGTCTCCCCAATAAGAATATCATGCTTATTTGAAAAATTTTGAAATTCGTTCAGTTTCTTTTCTTAAACTGTCAGCTGCCATGTTACAAAATATTTCTTTGTAATAAAAGAATTTACAATGTATGAATATTCGTCAATTGAAAAGAACGCAATTTTTCTAGATTTAACGCCAATACGAGATTGATTGAAAGACGGACAATTTTCATACGGAATAGTCCAGTATGTATTGCTTGAACAGACTTCCGTTTGAATCATCCGCATTTATTTTCAATAGAAAATTTACACATTAAAGGGTATCATTAAGAATAAACATTTGGTATGGAATGAAAATATTAATAAAAACTCTACCACTTATTTAGTTTAACTTTCTTCAATATAATATTTCTCACATTTCAAAACTTAACACGGAATATCGATTCTATTTTATTTCTTTAATTTGTAGCTTGGACTTTAATGTCCGAGCTGGTAAACGAAAGTCAGAGCTGATGTTGTTATTATTTGAAGGTACCACGGAAAAAAGTGGTTCATTTCCTTATGATATTGACATTTCATCTCCATCTGCTAGCTCAGTGAAAGCAGTTTAACGACACGGTGGAACGGATAGATAGCTTCGGAATATGAAGTAATGCAAGTCATCATCGCGATACAAGGTACTACTTTCGTATTTTTTTATTTTTTAAGCTGTTTTTGACATCGTTAACGTGGTCTGCTCTTTTTAAGAAAACGGAACATTTCGGCGTCCCTAGACTATGATTGGTGACAAAGGAACTGGCCACATGTAAACGGGACGTATAGTTGCATTAAAAACGTCGCGTTTCAAAAACTGCGTTTGATAAGCGATTATAGCGCCACTTCACAAGAAGCAAAGGAACTTGCATGCAATAAGCTCATGATTTAGAGAAGAAATCATAATTAATCCTAAATTCTATGACTGTTAGAGACATGATAATGTGTGAATTCATAAAACACTTTTGAATGTTTGAAGATCGAGCATAATATTCAAGATTCATCAAAATTAGAAACAAAAAAGTGTAATACATGTTATAAAACTTTCATTAACTATAATATTTTAATTAAATGAAAATGTGGAAAACGATATTATGTTTTATTATTTAAATTTATCACATAAGTTAAATTTTTTTCTAGAATTTTTTTATTAAAAAATTATGCCGTTAGGGAACTTCTAATTGTTTTCTTGAGACGTATTTATTAGAAATACTTCCGCTTTTAAAGATAAAATCGGCGTAATTAATTAATGAAAACTTAATACAACCAGGCGAATATTAAAGGCTAAGTGTACTAAGCGTGTGCTATCGCCCAGAAATGACGTTCAGATTTTTAAATTTTTATATCCAGATAGAATAGAATAACTCCATATAATTCTCAATGAAAAATCGGTTTTTAACCAAACAAGTCATTAGAGGCAAAATGCGATTGAAGTGATTAGCTGCTTGAAATACACAGAAAGTAGTTGGGTACTGCTCACATACTTACCGTACGAACGAAGGAAGAAATTGCGGTTTCCGTTCTGTCCCACGTCATAGGGAATTGCTGAGGAAAACGTCAGCTAATTACTTTTCTGGCACTTCCGGATGTTTGTGGTCAGTACACAACTGTTAGCAATGCACTTTATGCTGCATATCGTTTCTCTGGCATTCGGCCGCTCATGAGTTGTCCTGTTCAAATCGGGGTTGTGCACCGCGCCTAAAAGGTTGTTAAAACTTGGTTTAGATAGTGTTATAGATAAACACATATTTACATTCAAAAGTTTGAAAACGAAATAGAATCATTATAAAGAAAGCATTTTCTCAGGAAAATGTCGTTTCAATGACTTGGTTGAAGATTGCACTTTCCGTTTTAATCGATATGTCGATGCTATATTTATTCATTTTTATATCGATTGCAGCTAAATTGCTTTCTCTAGAAACTACCATGTAACCCTAAACCAGATTCCAACCAGCCCTGCTTAACATTTCCTTTCGTATTTATTAGATCTAGCTTTGCTTGTTTTCCACAATTTTTTTGTGTTCCTCTGATCTATAGAGATTTAATTACTCTCAGCCGGAAAAATCTCAGAATTCCAAAAGTGTGTGTCTTTTTCATGCTCTTCTTTAAAGTCAAATCTCTACTTGCGATTAACCATCATTATGAACGGTTTCCTCCGCAAACACTACTGGGTAAAAGTATTGCAAGATTGGTTAAATGCAAAACATTTGGAGGTTATTTGAATACAATTGTTCACTATCAGTTGTAAAGAATCATGCGACGCACAATAGTTGGAACTCACATTTTTCAGTGAAGATTTTGTCGAAGGACATTAAGGGGGCAGTCTACAAATTGATGAACAAGAAAATGATTTGGGATCATCTCGTTTCCCAGGAAGCGGATAATGTTTTGAAACTTTCATCAATCATTTTTCTTTTTGTGCGCATTGTTTGCATGTATTTTCATAAAAAAATTGAATATTCGGTAAATTATAAATTTATTGTTCTTAAAACATCCCATTTTTTGCATGTTTTTTGCTTATAACATGTGGAGTTTTACTCCAAATTTTGCAAAACTCGCAGAGTACTTGACAAAATGTTGGAGAAAATTGTATTAAAATTTGAAGTTCATACCTTAACTATTTGAGGAAATATCACTGTTTGTTGTAAATACTTTTTTAATTCAGTATGTGAAAAATATAACGTAAATTTTCTTTCATAGCTTCGAAGCCGAGTATTTTTGACAGCTTATATAAGATATTCCATTTCAATATCATTAAGATTTAGAAAGTTGTAGACATTGCAACCATGAAATAATAAAAAAATGATGAGGGGTTTTCCACAATTCAATAATTTTTAAAGTTGTGTGTTAATCATAGAATTGCAATTTTTATTCAGTATTTAATTTATAAGTTCAGATATCACTCATGATATTTCAAATTACATAAAATTCAATATTGCTCTTCGATGATTCAGGTTTAAAAAATATTGATTTGTGGAAAGCACTTTATAATTTTTTTTCTCTTTGAGAACAACAGAAATTCCTCCGGTTAAAATGCCTAAATGTTTCTAAATCTTAATGGTATTCAACTGGAATTTTTATATAAGCTGCCTTAGATATCTCGCTTCGACGTTATGAAAGAAAATTTACTCTATGTTTTGCGCAAGGGCAGTTGAAAAGCATGTACTACTTATGCTCATATTTATTCTAATATTCAAAGTATTCACTTTAAGTTTTTTTTAAATTTCCTCTTACTTATTTTCGAGTATTATGTAAGTTTCGCAAAAAATAGCGAAAAAGTCTATGTTTTATAAGCAAGAAACATGCGAATAATTTCAGATATTCTAAAGAAACCGTTATATCTTCCTGAATATTCATCATATTTTAATGAAAATGGTTGTAAAAAATGTGAATAAGGAACAAAATGATTGAAGAATGTTTTAAAACATTTTCGACTTCCTTTGAATCGGGATGAGAAAAAGTCATTTTCCTTTTTTTCCAATTTTTTTGGCTTTGTTCTTCTGTACGGCTTTGTTCTTCTGTAAGGCTTTGTTCTTCTGTACGGCTTTGTTCCTCTGTACGACTTTGTTCTTCTGTATGGTTTTGTTCTTCTGCATGTCTTTGTTCTTCTGCATGGCCTTTTTCTTCTGTATTCTGCATTGCTTTTTTCTTCTGTATGGGTTTATGTTAGTGGAGATTTATATTCGCTTGCGGCTTTCGTTTCTATGCCAGTGATTCCCAATCTGTGGTACGTGTACCCCTGGGGTACGAGTAGGTAATGTTGGTAATGGCGGAAACACAAAATGGATTAAAATAAAAATTAAAATGTTATAGATTTTTTTTCCTCAACTTCGTGTGAAAATTAAATTCATGCTATTCGAAAGCCTACTGTGTAGCAGTGAAGGAAGAGTACCAAGCAAACAGTGCCGAGGCAATAAAATAATTAATACCACTTATAAACAGAGAACTTGTGGAAAGAATATACTCGTCTTATGCGTGTATATTAAGATCAAATAACGTAGTAAGCTTAACACGGCTCCAGACATGAGAAAATATCCGTCTTCATTTGAACATAATTTTATAAAACTCAACGCTATGAAGCAAGCTCAAGGATCTTACTGAAATTGTCTTCCACTTGAATAGCTGATTATCACAATCGGCAATTGTAAGATTACATCGTGAATTAATACGAAACTTTTTTAATTCTCTTTTCATCTGTTACGGCGCGGAACTAATACTATTATAAAAGTGGAATAAAATCTTAAATGAAAAATAAATCACGGAAATGCTCGTTCGGGCACTGCGAAAGGGGACTTCCTTGATTTGTCAGAACGCCGCTCGGGGAGGTCATTTTTCGAAGTCAATCCATTGATTTTACCGGATTTTTCACTTTCTTTACTTTGCATTGTTCCTAGTAAATATAGCAGTCTAATTAATGATGGATAGAAAGAAAAGTTTAAACCCGTTTATAGGTACTTTTTTCTTTTGCAATTATAAATTATCAAAAATCAATACTTGTAACTGTTTTGGATTTCTAAAATCAATTTGAATACAAAATTGCTTACAAAAAATGTGCTTATTTTTGGACACAATATGCCTGGAAAAAGAATGTTAAGTTAATTCGAGTGGTTAGTTTTAAACCTTAATATTGTAAAAAACTTCAAATAATTAGGCCCCGCCCCCCCCCGAAAGTAGGAAGTACTGAAAAATAAAAGACTATTCAAGGGGCTACGAAAGGAATCAAACATTGGAAATCGCTGATCTATGTTATCGAACCGCGGAATCGGCTTGAGCTGTTCTCTGTCTACGGCTTAGTCTTAAAAGTTTCGAAAACATAACAATAGTCAAACTGGTCAACACGTTAAATCTGAAGAATTATTCATAAAATCTGGATAGAAGTGTCCTTTAGAAGAGCTTAACAGCATTTAATTACGCTGTTGCGTTTACGTGCATGCGTTTATCAACGCTTGGCTCTTCTAAATGAGCGTATACACTTGCGACCAGAACATTTCGCGAACTGCTCGCAGCGTGTCCTAGGAAATTTCCAGATCTCTATACACGCTTAAACCAAACGAGCGAAATTCGCTCCGATGGAGCGAATTTTCGCTCCTTTCCGTACTTGAAAGTGCATCGTCCTTTCGGAGCGTTTTACAATCCTTCCGCGGAGCGAAATATTCGGAGCGAATTTCGCTCCTTTTTGTATTGAACGATTTCGCTCCTTTTCCGTCAGTTTTTAATATTAAAAGGAGCGTGTTAAAAGAAATGCTCCTTTTTGAGCAACATTTTAAGCAATGATTTCGCTCTTTGTCGATTAATTTTTAATGTGAAAGGGAGCGTTTATGAAAGAACGCTCTTTTTTGGAAATGTTTTCATTACTCATTTCGATCCTTTCGGATTAATTTGTAACTTTATTTAGAGCGTTGAAAAGAAAAACGCTCTTTTCTGGAAATGTTTTTATTGTGTGATTTCGCTCCTTTTTGATCAGTTTGTAAACTTATTCAGAGCGTTTAAAAAAAACGCTTTTTTTAAATGCTTTTAATATTGATTAATTAATTATTCAACATTTCTGGACGTTTAAAAGATAACATTTTTTAAAGCAATATTGAGACCAGTGATTTAGTACCTTATAAAGAGCATTATGAATAAATATGCCCCTTGAGGTAGTAAAATGCCGCTTATTATTTTATCCTTGTAAATCTTTTTAACCAACATAAACGGTCTTTTACCCTAGTTTCATCACTTCTGCTATTTTAAAAACTAGTAAGAAACAATTGGGGGGGGGTGCTTCTTTAATATCTGCATTATTCTGCACAGTGCAACAGATTTCTATAATGGAAACAATTGTAAACTATATAGCACAGTTTATAATAAATAATTTTTTAATAACCCAGCAAAAAAAATCTGTAGAATTTTTTTTTTGAGGTTTTCTTAAAGATTTCTGCAGATTTTTTGAAGACAAAAAATCTGCAGTTTTTCTTCAATGTAATCTGCAAAAAAATTTCTTATTATATTTTCCTCTAAATTCTTTTTTCTTTAAATATCCTGTAGATTTAAGAATTTGTATTTTGTCTTCAATTCAATTTGCAGTTATTTAGCAATTTTTACAAAATCATTAACTTGACCAATATCTGTTTTTTTTTTATTTAACTGCATTACCTAAATCTGCATTTCTCTAAATACATATTTTTCACCATATTGTCTAATATTGCAGCTTTATTTTCCATTTATCTTTTAAGAACATCTAAAGCACACCAGTTATTTGCATGAATTTTACTTATTCTTTTACAAATTATAATTTTTAGAAAATATTAATTAT
The DNA here is from genome assembly GCA_013235015.1 of Araneus ventricosus. Lineage (NCBI taxonomy): Eukaryota > Metazoa > Arthropoda > Arachnida > Araneae > Araneidae > Araneus > Araneus ventricosus. Next base: position 9,335 of record BGPR01052342.1, read on the forward strand.
AAGGCTTTTGAGTTTGCACTGACTAGTTAAGTCTTGACAGACTGAATCAGCTTAAGAAATATAATACAGGGGAGGTGGCTACAGAAACTGTGAAAAAATTTCCCCGATTTAAGGCTTAATTATATTAGTTTCCTGGCCTTCTCCCAACTCAAAATCACTGTACGTGTACAATATACATTATTAAAAACACTTTTACCAGTTATTTAAAATGAATATATATATATTTATGAAATTTAGTTTTTTAAAAATGGAATGAACATCCTAAAAAAATCTATTGAAACAGTATATTACATTTCTTGTATGTAAAATAATACTGGAAATTTTAACAAAATACTTTGTTTCTAAAACTGCATAAGAATTCTAAGAAACATTAAAACTACTCTTTGCAATTCAAGTTAAGTTATATTAACAGTAAAGGTTATAATGATCTTTGCTCAAAACTTCAATAACTAATTAGTGCTCTTTTCATGAGTACCAGAATAAGATGTTGGAGCATAAATATAAAAATAGTATAATTATACTTACCTAATAATATATATTTTTGCAAAGATTTAAACAAGAGAAACTGCCAAAATATTACTTCAAATCTTTATTCTTTAACAAATCATACGAAATTAATTGCTCTAATCAAAAACTTATGCTTTTATAAATGAATATAAGTTTTTTTTATTCCATTTATTATTACAAATAATACTGCACATAAGATACTAATTTATAGATAATAACTCAAGTAACAAATAACAGCAACACAGTAGTTTTATACTTTTATTACAACATAAAAATACATTTTTACATAAATTCACTGTAGTACACTTCTTACAATAACAACCAAGATGAAAAATGCTTACTGAAAAAGAATCGAACTGATGATAAATTACAGAATAAAAACTCATTATAATGAGTACCCAATTTAGAAATCAGAACTGCACATGGATTAAAAGCTTAAAATAAATTTGAAGAGAAAGAATATACTGAAATGTGTTACAATTTTAAATTTAAAATTATACTATATTTACATGGAAGCAAAATGTAACCAACTAGAGTGTATAAATGTTATCGGTGTAAAGGCAGTTTTAAATAAAGGTAAAACATAAATAAGTAAAAAAGATGTTACTTAAAACTCTCTTGATCACACACCCAAAGCAAAAATTTTTAACATTTATAAAAATATTACACATATTTATCTGTAAATTTTATACATAAAATTAACAAAGTGTCTACATTTATTGAAATACATTACACACATAAAAAACTGACTTCTAAAATCACAAATAAACACATAAAAGTT
>BGPR01052343.1:0-10622 GCA_013235015.1 Araneus ventricosus
CTCGATCAATTAGTTATAGGAGGTCATTTTCATTTTAAAGTCACTCTCACAGAATAGTCTTCAATATAAAAAATAAGTAAATTTGCATTTAGCATATGTTTAATCTCCCAGGCTTACTTAAGTAATTATGTCACAAATCTAATGGGAATACGATGTTTATTATATTATTTTGAAGTAATGCCATTGACTTGTAACATCGATTTAGAAACGATCGCGAAAATGTACAATACATGCGTAGAAAATGAAATATATAATGATTTTCACATGATAGTTTTTAATCTAGTATTCTTCTGCAAAAGGCATGACATAAAACTCCTTACATACTGAATGCAAAGATTGGTATAATCAGGTAAGGCGGTTAATTAGTTTGGTTTCCTTATCTGAATGCAATAAAACGTTTTCGTCGGCTGCTTTCTTTTTGACAGGCATGAAACACTTTCAGAGTGAGAGTGCAATTATCTACATTTAATAAAATTTCTTTCAGTTAGGCGGCAAATTCGTTGAAAAAGTCTTCTAATTCCTTATGATTGCTAGTCCAATAGAGCATTGTTTGTCTTATTTCGATTCGTCTATGTAAAATACAATCCTACCCGTCATTTGTATATGTTACTGCTGAAGCTCGAAAAATGCGCACATTACCTAGCTAATCTGCAGATTAACTGATTTGCTCCGTTAGAGTGCGGAATCAAGAGTTTTCCGCATTTTACCTATGTAATGTGCACATTCACGGCTTCCGTATCGTTAAAGTCCAAAAGTTTTTTTTCTCTCATTTCCTTTTCTTCCGCCTTCACCCTCTTTCTCCACTTTTAGTTTGGTTTCGCCTGTTTCTCCCATTTCCTTAATTGCAATAATATTTTAAACCGTTTGATTTTTCTATTATAGTCTTTTAATTGATTGATGATTGATTCTATCAACTAATGTGTCGATTGTTTGAACTTGATTCTTTAGATATCGAAAATTAAAAACGTTCCTGTTGTTCCAGCAAAGATCTTGTTTTCACTTTAACGAGTGCCTAGTAGGTAATGTGCAGATTATCTAAGTAATTTGAAGATTACCTAGGAAATTTGAGAAATGAAACAATTTTCGGCACTTTAACGGATCACTCTAGTTAATATGCAGATTAATTAGATAATGTGCAGATTAACTGATTTCTCCACTTTAGCGGTAATATGCATACCGAAACGAATCACCCTGTTTGCATGCATACAAAAAACTAAAATAAAAAAGTAATTTCTAATATTCATTACATCAACAAAGCTTCTAAAGCTTTGCCATTCTCGAAAACTCGAACCAAAAACAAGAAGTCTATACAACTTACAAATATCCTTTACATTTATTCACTTTTCGTCAGAAATGAAAGTGGTACTTTTTTTACAACAACTTAATTCCTTTATGAATATTTAATTGACATTTTGAATTTCTATATAGTTGAAAAATTACAGTTGAAGGATATATTTGAATTTTAAAATCTCCAGGATAATAAAAAATTATAAAAAATTAAAATTCATTTTATTTGTATAGTTTTCTCATACTAAAATATGGCATATGTAAAGATAGTGATTTCTGAGACGAAAATAAACAATTATTAAGATTTTTTAACCATTTTGTATTTAATATCATTAGCCGATAGTTTTAATCAGGTGTAGTTAATTTTAGATTATATTAGTAAAGGTTATTTTCAAAATGTACGTAAAACTTTTATTTGAGAGAACACAAAAAACAGTAATTACCATAGCAAAGTAATTAAAGAAAATATTGATGCTCTTAGAAAAAATATAGCCGGAATAAACGACGAAATACCCGTTTCGATGCAAAGCAATATTGAATTATTTTTTCATTTCTAGATATATGTATTGTTACGAAATGTCTTTCTGTGGGTGCATGGTGTAAAGAGTCCAACACGCCGGACAATGGAGAATGAATGTTTACTCACAAATATGCAGTGAAAACGTAGCACAGGCACAGGAAAAAATAGTTTTTGCACAGATTATCAATGTAAACTGACAACAGTTCACAGGTAATAAGAGTTGAGCACTTTGATATTTAGCAACACAAACAGTCAGCAAATAACTAGTAACGACAATAACTGCTCTTTCAATATCGCTCAGCTCACCAGCTTGGTTCCAGGTCAGGGGTTCAGAAGTGGCTGCTGCCCGTCAACTCATACTGCCCCCTGTAAAACTCTCTCCCCAACCAGAAGACTCACATTGCTGGGAAGTGACTTTCCATGTTTGTAACAGTATGATGTAGTCAGCTCTGAGGTAACCTTAAAAAGGTTAAAAATATTCAAGAATGTTAATTTGAACGCTTTTCAGATGCATGGAAATTGATTTATCACAAAAATATATATATAACAGTATTCTATGCGCAGTATCATAGATTTATCAGATATACAGTGTGGACTTAAGTAAAGTATATATATGCCTAGAGTACAAATGAGAAGAATGCACTACTTAAGCCGCAAACCAATTTCTTATAATTACTGTATGCACCATGTGTAATCTCTTTACATAAAAAAATATTTTCTGAACCTGAGGTAAATGTAATCTAGCCTAATTTTGGCCTTTTTTTAATTTTGGTAGTTTTTTTGGTATAGTAAGGACATATATGCTAAAAATTGTTCAGATAGAAATGCTGTTTTTGGTGATACATTTCCTTATTTATATTTAAATTAATTTTTACACTTTTGCATTCTGTTTATTCAGCTTTCAATCGGAAGTTATTTTTAAAATTATACCAGTTTTTAGTACTTCATCTAGTTTCCAAAATATGTTGAATGGGTTTTCCTTGTCTATTCTATACCATATGTGGTCTCCAATTCCCGGACAATGAACGAGAAATCTTAAAACAGAGCTGCGCCTTGCGGCCCTCCGTCCGCATGTCTATATACGAACAATTTCTATAAGGTGCGTTCTTGAATCCAATCACCGTTGCAAGCATTTATAGCTTCTTGCAGCCTGATGTTTACCCATAAGCGGTAGCTATTGTTCAATATCACACTGAGTATACAACAGTGCAACAATTTCTAGGTAACATCTTCAACAATACACTGAAGCATAAAACATACACGTGGGGTTCCTTCTTAGCATTAGACTTTATATTTTTGACGTGAAATCGTTTTTCCCTTCGTAACAGTGACAGTCAGTAGAACTTTCTTGTGTGACAAAATACTGTCAGATTTGAATCGCTAATAACTACGAGACTAATAATGCGAAAAGAATGGTTGACAACTCAACGGATAGATCATATCAGTAAGAGTTTGTCGCATAGTATTTGTTTTGGCTGTGATTTCATCGTACCAGTGTAGGCGCATGCGCGTGATTCTTATGAATTGGCTTTATGTAAGGATATAAGTAAGTGTAGCGAGGAAACGAGTTTATGTACGCCGTTGACTCTGGTTTAATTTTAAAGATCTTGAGGAGTATTACTGGGACCCAAAGTGAGACAATAAAAATTATTATCAGAATATAAGTTAAAAACGTTATTAAATTGAAAATTTCACAATCCGCATGCGTTTTGATTATAACATGCAAACTTATCTTTCGAAATGTACGAAACTTACAGAATACTTGACAATACGTAAAAGAAACTTTTTATTTAAATATGAATATTATGGGATATATAACCATTTCTAGTAAATAAGGTTTTACTGCGCATATGCGAAATGTAGATTTATATACTGTCAACAGATGGCGCCATCAAAAGCTACTCAAAATAAACCATACGAAAGGCGCAGTTCGGATCCGCTGTGTAGCATTTTCGTGGAAACGTCGGGATAAAATCATAAAACAATTGTTTCGTGTTAATAATTAATTTAATTATCAATCTCTTTAATACAATACTTACACAGAGTAGTATAATGGTTACAGAATAGATAAGTCACAAGCTACCATAGACCGTGGCTATATGCGAAAAACTTTTAATTTATTCTTCCTGTAACCATTATACTTCTCTGTGTAAATATTGTATTAAAGATATTGATAATTAAATTACATATTAATACGAAACGCCTGTTTTATTTTTTTATCCCGACGTTTTCACGAAAAATCTAGAACGCGCAGCCGAACTGCACTTTTCTTATGTTTTTGTTCCTGCTGTTTTTTTTAAGAAAGTTATAGCCAGGTGTAATAGGTGAAATTGTTTTTAATAACCCTATATTTCATAATAGATAAAAATAAGTCATTAAAGTAGTCAGCAAACAGTATAGTCAACTACTTATTTAGTCTATCCAATTAGAAGTCCCAACACAAAGAATATATGGATACAAGAACAAATATAAAACGACGTGAATTATCTTGAAACAGGGTCTGAAATGAACACCAGGCCGTGCCGAAAAAGTCGAAATATCTTAGATGTTTTTACGAGAGTGCGGAAAAGTTGCGAACTCCCATCATTGAAAAGTGTGCAAATTCTTATAACTCTGAAATGATATCTTCTGCCGCTTCAATGAGCAGAAAGTTGTGAAAATTGGACAGAAATTGGTCAAAATTCAAAAATAATTAAAAAATCATAGATTTCGTTGATCGGTTTGCGGTAGTGCATAAAAGTTACTATTTATTAACAACAACACGTTTACAAAATTTTAGAATTATGGGTTAATATCTTCTGCCTCCTCAACGGCGCTGAATTTGGAAATTTAAGGTGAATTTTTAAATAAATACACGTTTTACTTACATAATTATAATGCGAATAGAAACTTTATTTAACCTATGAAACCTACAAAATTACAAAAGCACTATTTTTTGTAATGCTTTTTAGATTCAAATTGTGACATTTGTTTTCTGGATCTCTGATAAATCTATCCCTGTTCTGCGGTCCAACTCTTTTTCTGGAGGCTTCAGTGACGAGTTTCACAATTCGCTGAACTGCTTGCGTGTGTGAAGAAAATTTAATAAAGTCCCAGCCGTCCATTGGCACATCGTTCTGTATCATCTTCAAAAGTTCATGAGAACTTATCTGTTTGAGAACTGGAGGCGATGTGACATAAAAAACTTGCCAGCCAATGAGATCTACGAAGTCTGTAGCTCCAAAGTTAACATCAGGAACAATACATCTACGAACACAATTTCCGTCTGGGCCAATTTCAGCATTCAGGAACATGTAACCAATGCACTATTGGATGGTTTTAGCAACCTTATTTTTCTGGGATATGACGGCACAGTCGCGAACACTGGAGTTTTTAATGGTGTAATTTGCGGGCTTGAATTGAAACTTCATCGACCAATCCAATGGATTATCTGCTTACTCCTTTTCAACGAGTTGCCATCACGACACCTATACGAGTGCAAGTCTTCTGGTCTCTTTTCTTACACGGGGACATTCGACGAAAACGGAAAGGATGCGAGAAGCTGCCACTTGTTGCTTTTAATAGTATTGAATGTGAATTACCAGGCATTGATCCCACCAACCTAAGTTATGTTCAGAAATGCTTATTAGACCTTTTCACAGCCATTAGTTCTCGCGTTGTTTCTTCAGATCTAGCGAAGAGTCAACCGGGCACGTTGAATTTGGCCCGCTGGCTAACAACTGCAAATCGAAATTGAGGCTTTGAAGATCAACATCAAACCCATCAAATGAGTTGATAACTTTGGTTGTATTAATTCTAAGAGTTAGGGTACCCTCATGTTTCCGAATCAAGGTTCATCATTACAATAAGGATGGTGCTAGACACTTGAGTCATTTCATCAGCTCATCTCTATACTTGCCTCAGAAGTATCGCAATATAGTTAAACTAGTTATTTCTCGCAACGCTTACTTTGCGGCTACAGAAAACATACCTTTGGCTATGTAAACTGATGAGATATGCCATGTTAGAACCCTTGCAGCTCGGCGAATTATCAAGACAATTGAAATTGGCCCAGATTGTGATTGTGTTCGTAGATGCGTTATTCCTAATGTTAACTTTCGAGCTACATACTACGTAGATCTCATTGACTGCCAAGCTTGTAATGTCACATCGCCTACAGTTCTCAGGCATATCAGTTCCCATGAACTTCTGAAGATAATACAGGACGATGTACCAATGGACGGTAAGGACATTATTAAATTTCCTTCACACACGCAAGCAGTTGAGCGAATTGTGAAACTCGTCACTGAAGCCTCCAGAAAAAGAGTTGGACCGCATAACAGGGATGGATTTATCAGAGCTACACTAGAATCCAGAACATAAGCGTCTCAATTTGACTCAAAAAAAGATGACAAAAAATAGTGCTTTTGTAATTTTTATATTTCAAAGGTTGAATCCCGTTCCTATACGCATTATAATGATATAAGTTAAAAGTTTATTTATTTAAGAATTCGCCTTAAATTTCCAAAATTCAGCGCCAGACTTTAACCTATAATTCTAAAATTTTGTAAAGGTGTTGTTGTTAATAAATAGTATCTTTTAAGCACTTCCGCACACCTATAAAAAAAATCTGTGATTTTTTATTAATTTTTGAATTATGGCCTTTTTTTGTCCAATTTTCACAAATTTCTGCATATTGAGGCGGCAGAAGATATCAATTCAGAGCTTTAAGATTGTGCACACTTTTTAAGGATGGGAGCTCACAACTTTTCCGCACTACCGCAAAAGGATCTATGAAACTTCGACTTTTTCGGCGCGCCCTAGCGTAAGTACTATATGACAAAAGGGATTCGATTTATATATATAAAAAATTTAATGCGTTTTTGAATTTTTCAGTTGGAAGGACATATAAATTAACAAAAAAGAATGTACACATAGAAAATTCTTTTTGGAGTTATATTTTCTTAGTTATATTTGATTAAATTTTTACACTTGTATTTGGCATTTTAAATTTTCAATCCTAAGCTATTTTTTATATTCTTACATTTTATTACCTCATATAGTTTAGAAAATAGTTCCAATTTGTTTTCCGCACACATGATATACAATGTTTTCTTAACGATTCCAGGACGAAGGATGGGAAACAGTAAAATGATTATTGGCCTTGCAGAATTCAATATTTGTGCCAATATACGAATAATCAATACGAAATGCTGCCTTGTATTCAACCATCGCTTTGATTATCCCAGAATCGAATCAATCACCTCACGATATTTAGACACAAACTTAAACTTTTATAATTATATCAGCAATAGAGTTCGGAAGACAGGCCCTGATAAAGCCTTGTATCAGCCTATTGGCTAAGCAAATTTCGGGGAGTATTTTCCAGCCACGACTTCTAAAATAATATTTTTAATTAATCTACATAATTTCTTTAATATACCATTATTACATCAAACTGAAATAGTAATAAACCTAATTGTTGGTAATCTTCAAGAAAGTTAGTTGTATTTTTTAATGAAAAAAATAAAATTTATTTGTAAGTATAAATAAATTGTTAAATAATGCATAAAGCATTTGTACTATAATCTAAGTAGTCTAATGCAAAGTTTGTCTGAGTCACTCAGGCAACTACAGAACGCACAATACTGATCTTGATGAGAATTCGAGTAAATGAGGAAAATCTGAATAATGTTTTGAATTTTAAACGATATTTGATTTTAATTTTAAAGCACACTTTTCTTACAAATCAAATGAGACCACAACATTAAATTATCCAGGACATAATGAAAAAATACAAAAAAATATATGTTTAAGGTTTTCTCAAAATTGTGGGGACCGCAGGCACTGGCCTACATTGCCTACTGGTAAACCTGGAGTCTAGGGTTCCGGCCTGCTTCTGGCCAATTTTTCTTGGCGCAATTTCATGTGCTGTCGCCAAGTACTATTTTGGATGTGCAGTACGCTTTTCATTGCTTTCTTGTGCATGCGTCACCTGAAAAGGAGAAATCAATCACGCAATGCCTGAGGCATTGTGTATCTGGTAAATTTTTTAACTTAAAAATAATCATCAGCTACGCTTTCAGCATAACAGGAAACTAGTAGCTACTCTTTTTCATTGAATGTTAGGAATCTAGGTTTTTAAAAAAATTCCGAAAACGAGAATTTCCGCACGCAATGTCTGCGGCATTTCAAGCGTGTACCGGGCATTTTTTTGTAACTTATGGAAACATCAGCTGCTTCACTTTCAGCATAGCGGAATATTCGTAGCTTCGCTCATTCACTGAGAAACGAAACACACAGTGCTGAACCGATATTCAAACCGAAGAATTCCAAACGAAGTTTTATTCAAATTCGAATGAATCGACCAATCATATCGAAGAGATGAACGAAACAATCCAATAGAAACGAGGTGCAATATACCGTGATGCTCAAAACACCGATGAAAAGATAAATTTCCTCGCATGTACGCATGTACTCGTTAAAAACATCATTGTACACCAAAACAAATATTCACTCATCTACGTTCTTGGCGGCAAAGAGTTGGCGATCCTAAGAGAAACGAAGTAGTTTGCACCGTAGACTCCACATTAACATGCCTATTGCCAATTCAGAGCCAGGAGGCAGGAAACATTTCATCGGCTTCGGTCACATTAAGAGAAATGATAAGATTTTACGATGAAGTTTCAGACAAAGTAAATTGATCCTCATTGTGAAAACCTCCTTTCTTCTTTTCCTGCTACGAGCTTTATGTGACGGTTGTCACACTTCGCTAACAACGGCCTTTAATTCCCGTTCCTCTATTGTTTACCAATTCTGTTTTGATTCTCACAATTTAACGCTTACTGAAAGTGGCTCGGTCGTTAGCGAATTAAACTGAATGAATATATACAGATTAATTTTGCATACGTAAATTCACGAATATTGAAATCTTACAGTATTTTCTAACATTTAGTATGTCAGAAAAGCTTTGTTTGCTCTACCGAAGTAGAAACCCTTACCAAGTTGTATAATTTATATCTACACAATTTAAGGTATCCGACTACGTTCGGATGCCTTTTTTTTAATAATGATATTTGAAGCAATATTTTTGTATTTTTATATGACATTTATGTTAAGACTTAATAAATCATAGAAAAAAGTTAAATGAATTAAATATATTTTTAAAAATTTGAAAAAACTTAGATTTTTTTGCACTAAATTTGACCTTTTTTCAAACACCCTCATTCAAAAAGAAATGATCAGAATGATAAATCCTTTATCATATATAATCCTTCAACTATTGGCTAGGTCCTGAAGCAAAAGTTTTGCAATGTATCTAAAAACATGTAAATTATAAGAGTTTCAGTGTGAAATCATGAATTTTTAAAGAATTTTGGCCTCTTTTCAAACCTTAAAAGATACATTTCTTTTTAATGGAGCATTATTTCACTTATATTTTGGTTCATTACCTAGACAATATAATAAATAATATGTATGCCAAATTTGAGACGGATATTTGAAGTTGAATTTTAGTTATCGTGTTTGAAAAATTAAAATTTTGCAAAAAATCACATTTCGAGAAAAATGAGTTTAAAGTTTATGTTTTTAATTTACAATGTGTAGAAAAAAGATTTTTTCTTCAATACTCCCCAGTTTCGTAGGCTAGTCCTTAGTTTTTGCCAGCTTAGCACATTTTTAAAAATTTTCTGATTGGAATTTTTTTAGTCGTTTTCTTGAGCCTTATGTGTCATTATCGTTTTCTATCATTCAGCCGCCATCGATAGATTTGAATATTGTTTTTCAGTCAAATAACTTTATAATGTCTATTAGTTGATCTAGAGATACTTTTAGTGATTGATATTGATCATAAGTACAATTTATGGACTTTTCCTACGTTTATTATCAAAAATTACATCATTAACGGAGAATCAAGATACTGCAATGATTCAAAATTACCTAAATTTGCAACAATGTCATAGAAAACAAAGAAATTCACACTAAAAATCTTTCAAAATAATACCTGGTATATGTAAAATAGTATAAAACAAAATAAATAATAAAATTTAAATATCTTAAGTAAAAACAATGAAAAATGCTTCTTTATCGTATTATTTACCACTCCATTTTCAACTGTCAAGTTCTATTAAAATGTCTCTAATTTCACTTCTGATCATCATAGACGTAAGATAAAAACTGCTTTGAAAACTAAAAACAATAGGCTTTCAGATAAGACATTAAAAAAAAATTATGATTTTCGGTCAAAAATGGGTTTTCGAACGTATGCGGATACCTTAAGTTATATTTATTTAACTTCTTTTGATTAATGACGGTACATTAAAATATTTTAGATAGATTTCTATTCTAGCTATAATATTTTCTTTCACTCTAACCAGAATGCAGTAGAATTTTCACTTTTTTGAAAAATTAATAAATTTAGCAAAATTAAATACTACGAATTTAGAAATCTCACGGATAATCATATTTCAATACTGCAGATAACGCGAAGTCAGAACTGCTTTCATTCATATCGCTGTTGTATATTTAAGAATGAACATGCATAAGGACAGTTCCTTCTCAGGTGAAAAAGTTCCTTGTTGCGAATAAATTCAATGTCAGTTTTTTGTAATCAAGATCTTAATTATTAGATTATATTCGATCGCTTCAAAGTGATAAATATGCTATTGCATTAAAATTTCCATATTGGTAAAATTATGTGAAACTTTCTTCTCTTCAGATTCCATCTTTTGTTTTTATATATATATATATATATAATGCAAATCTTGAAGGAATATTTATGTATATTCCATAGCACAGCATCTTCATATGAGTTGTAAATTTTTCAACTATCATTTAA
>BGPR01052344.1:0-10622 GCA_013235015.1 Araneus ventricosus
CCTGTACTTTGGATTTCGGTGTTACTCTTTTCCACATGGGCACACATAGAATATCAGTTATATTTTCAGCCAATCTTTGCAGAAAGAACTTTTGAATTGTAAGAATAATTTCTCTTTTGAAATTGCATGTATCATGATCTAATACCATAGTCTTATAAATGATGAAATATAATTTCGGTTAAAAACACAATTGCTGATGATAGGCAATATCAAACAAAAGAACATAAAAGGACTATCACATCATCTATAACGAAATATTCTTTATCGTGGTTTAGGCTGCTGTTTGAAAGCGACCATGCTAGTCTCAAAATTGGTTATTCATTGTGCCTTCCACCTCCTACAATTTTGTAATCAGGGTATCTAAAGCATGTTTTAATATAGAAAGAGTTGTTCCAACATTACACTTACGTTTTGTCAGCCTTCTATAGCATCATCAGAAATGAATTTTGTAGCCAGGGAAGCTTTCCAAGATCTGAAAGGTGAAATAAGACTTGGTACCCCTGAACGGCGGTATTATCATCCAGAAGGTATTCTCATTCACACATAATCTTCTCCAGGGATACAAATAGTAAGTTTTCTCCGTGCAATGTAAGCTACATTTTCCTTCCGACTTTTTTAAAGCATATCGCCGAAAAGGATGAGGATTCTTTCCACAGTCACTATTTATACCTTTTTTTTGCTTGCAGAAACTGCTTTGCAAGTTCATCAGACTTCGGCGAACTATGTGTGCTGGTAAAGCTAACAGTGCTACTGCTGCATGCTGGATAAGTAACGAAAAGAAAATGCCCACCAAGAAACCAATAAAACACTTCTTTCTAATTCTTCCATCAATACTTCTGCTGCATAGATTACCTAACACTGAAAGAAGGTGAACATGCTGGGAGGTAATTTTGGGACTTCATCAACCTTAATAAGAACGAAACAAGTAACAAAATAATCCCACCATGTTTTCAGATCAAAGGATATATATGCAAGTGTACTCTGGTGTGTCAGGAAATTGGTGGCAAACGTTCGCTCCTTGATATGGTTTCACTGAAGTCCACGACTTCTTGCCTTTCATGGTTGCCAAGAGCATAAGCCATGTCAGCTTCACCTCTGCTTTTCATGCAAGCTCAGGAAGTCCAGGTTCCATTCGCTAAGCGTTGCCCCACTGGTGATCAGGAGGCGTTATCAATTTATATTTGAAATTTTAGTGCTGGGCTAAAAGTTCAAGAAGTCTACCTTCAGACCTTTGGGTTTTTTATAATAAAATCCTTGCCAGATTCAAAATGTAGTAATTCAGAAAGCTACACAGTTACTTCAATTTAAATTTTTCATACTTGCGACTTGGATTGTTCATCCTAACTGTTGCTGTATGGCATCGACTGTCAATAATTTTTCCATGCGCCCTCTCCCACCTACCTGTAAAACAAAATAAAACTATTTATTCTTGGTTTCCTTATCGTTATTGTTACCTGGGAAATTCACCGTTGCAATATTTTTAACGATACTTGTGTTTTGTATATACTCATTATTCAAACTGTTTTGTCATCTGATAACTTATATATAACTAGTTTTTGTTTTCATGAGCATCAATTACAACTTCGATTGAGATCATGCGTGCATAGTTGCTGTGGTTGCATGTGGAAACATGCAATTGTTCTTTTTCTTTCTCTCAAAAAGGCAACCTATATGATAACATTTTAATAGAGTTAGCTTCCGGAAGTATACTCATTTTTGTCTCTCACTATTTACAAATATCATTATTGTTTCTCATTCGTATAATTTTGTGCGTAATTCACTGTATATAAAAAGCATTAAGTGGAAAATAAAATAAATAATTATTATTTTTCCGGTGAAGCCTTTCACCATACGACTGTGTCAGTAAATTAGATATTGGGAAAATATTTTGCTAGGATATAAAGAAAAACCAAACAAGTGACTACATTAGATATAACCTCTTTATTGGAGAAACGAATTATAGGAGTTTGCCTGGAAATTATAATTATAAGTTAAAATCCTTAGTAACCATATCTAATCAACGAAGATACATCCAAAGTTATTAATAAATATTTGTTATAATTTGAAGCACATAATTTTAGTTCTTTTTCAATAATTTTATAGTTTAATTTTGTATTGTTTACTATAAATGCATAAAAAAATATTTGTTTAAAAGTTTAATGCAACTCTAAGTTCTGTTCTCTTTCAAAAACTCATTATTGTTAATGCCATTGCTATTAGAGCAGGTGTTTGAGGTGCTAAAGAGGAATTGATGTTGTGTTAAGTTATCATAACAGTTTCGGAGCTAATTTAGAGTTGGTGTAGAAGGCTTCGTGTTTTCATCACCCTTGAGATAAACTTTACTTTACAACGCTAACACCACAGTTTAGTAGTGCTTAGAGGGAGTACTTCGTTCAGTTGTGCTTAGAGGGATATTTTTTGTATCTTAATAAGAAAATGACAAGACTCCAATTAAGTATTGATTCCAAAAATTATATGTTTGGAGTGTGTAAAATCGAATCGTGATACCAACTTGAACAAATATGTAATATTTATAACTGCTAATATTAAGAAAGTATAACTGCCATTTTAGATGCCACCTTGGTCATCTGATTAGATCCAGGTTTATAAAGCCCTTATTTATTAAATTAGATAGCACTTAAATCTAAGTGACTTGCAGATATCATAATTTCAAACAATATTCGCTGATATTTATTCAGCTATTAACAGATGTTTGTATTATGTTCAATATAATTCATACATATGGGCTCTAAACAAGGAATTCCTGTTTTTCATTCCATCTCATTCTATTCAGAAGCTTGTCATGAAAAGTAGTTCATTGAATTGGAGGAAAGCGGCTTTAATTAACAGGCATCTTCCAAATTAAATAAAAAGCGATAATGATGCATGCACATCAAAAACACAATAGGATAATTTGACAAAATGAAAAATAGAGAAATAATAACCGCTGTCATCAAAATAGTGAGAAATGGAATAAATAATTATTAAGACATTTACACAGAATTCTTGTTGTTTCCTTGCATTGATATTTGCATAAACAAACATGGAAGCTAAAAGGACAAATCGTATCTTCTCTGGTATTGGTTAAGTCGTTCTAAAAATTATCAATATATCGAGTAAAACAAATATAATTTCCTTTACAATTGTCCTGTAAGGTCGAAAAAGAAAATTAGATTTTAAAATCAAATTTATGAACCAATGCAACGGAAAGAACTTCACTTCACTGCTTAATTTAAATTTCATACTGAAGATATCCCATTCAAATTAAGTCTTCTGTAAGTCTGTAAAACATAAATCAAATTTCAATATTTCTGCGTTTCGGTCCTTTGAATCGGTTATTAAGAAAAGATGGAATTTGGATTAGGAATTTTCCAACATTCAATGATACATTTATTAGTTAAGTATTTGAAAACTTGAATAGGAATTCCAAATTGATATTTTTGAATTATTTATTACGTTGTTCTAAATGTCGAGAGATTATTAGATAGTTGGAGATTGTATAGAATTCATGCAAATGTAGATTTTAAGCGAATCGAATAGCTGGTGAGACGGAAACCTTTTGTCAATGGGAGTTGTAGTATAATAATCCCTTTATATTTTATTGAAACTGTTGAATAAATTTATTTTGTGAATGAGATTACTTTCGACTAATGAATAAGATATTTCTGATAAAAATATTTATTTCTTCATAAAACTGCAAACCTGAATACCTTTTGAATGCATAAAAATGTCTTTTAATAGAGGATAAAGGTTTCGAAAACTCATAAATACAATTTGTAATTTCCTTAATAATTAATTAACGAAAATTGATATGATGAGGCAAATGCGGAGTATCCACACGAGAGTCGCAACTGTACCATGCATAAGAAAATCGCCATCGTGAAATATGAACTGTGAGGAGTGAACCTGAGCTGAGACAAAAACCATTGAACATATTCCCAAACCTCCGAGATTAAAATTTTGGTTAATGATTAACTGATAAACTAAATGATTATCTCTTTTATGTGTTCTGCATTTTGCAACAAATATAATTATTTTAAAAGTTGACTTATGCCATCAGCTGACGTCATAATGCTTCATTAACATTGTCCGTTAACCCTTTATGGGTCTAAGTAAATTTCCAGTTACTTATTAACATACAGTAATTTTAATAGTTCATTAATGTTTTGGACTGTGCTAATGTTTATATCTAGTTATACAATTTTACCCAATAACAATTTCATTAGCGTCGAGATATGTAGCCTAAGATACTACAATATCAAGTAATGCTTTTGCAATTTTTCCTATGCATGCAGACCTATGCCACATAAACAAACTTCTACTATGGACTCAATACTTATTCATGTTGGGAACCGTTCAAATAAAAAACATACGAAAGACACACTTTCTTTATTCAAAGTCATAATTAAATAAGTAAGAAGTTAAGTAGGACAACTTGTCTACTAAGAAATAATATTCTAACACAACTACACGATCTGATTCATACATGATTTGACTGGACATCAGAGCAAAGAGTACAGCATCGGGCTACAGTAAAACCAAGTAGATATTATATACTTGCTGTGACGTAAAATACGTCATAGCCAGCTGACGTAGGAATTCGGAATACTTAATTGTTGACTACAATTCATGTGATACATGTGAGATGAGTCGCACCAATTTAATTTTAGACTCCATTGCACATCCTACTGCAAGAACATAGCACGTGATGTTGTAGTACATCATAAAACAAAGTGCTGTTTGATATTACGTGACACATGCAATGGAGTCAATTCACTTGACGTAAAAGTCACATGATACGTAAGACTGCGCATGTCATCTGAAGATGCATCTGTATTTGAGGTGGGAATCGGTCTGCCATTAACGTTTTCCACTGTGGGTTTACATTTTGATCGGATTTTCGGAGATCTGGAATAATTGAAAATTTTCAAGGCAGAATGTTTATACAATTATAAATACATTTTAATTAATTTTTTATATCTTTATGTATGTATGTATGTTGTATGTGTTTTTTTTCTTACAGGTGTTTAGTAACATGTTTCCGATGTTAATTTTCTTACCACTTCCTTCCATTTTCTTCAACATAATTTCCTTCATGAATGCTTTTTTCCGTGAGAATTCTAAAAACTGTTTTGATTTATTTTGAAGCATATATATAATATAGCATAAACTACTATTTCACTTTGGATGAGTTTCAAATAGATCTGCTTATTGATATTTTAAAATGCCTAGAATTCACTTATTTCAATGTTTTAGTTCTTTCGTAAAGTTTCCTTTTTTAAAAAGATCAATTCTAATTTAATGATTTACCCATCAATAATACTTCAATTTTCCTTCTTACTATTGTTCTCCATATTCAATACCAAATGTTTCCTGTATTATGCTTATTTTAGTATATTAAATGAAGTACTTTGGTAATTTTGAGTTGAGTTCATATTTTTCACGTAGATAGAAATATGGTCATATATATCTGTTGCTTCATGTAGAAAAATAGCAAATGATCGATCTTAAAAATAGCTATTAATTGTGTAAATAAGCATCGTTTTAAATATTATTAAAGGTACTTATTTCAATTTTTGCTGCAAAATAACTAGAAATTTCATCATTTTTGTAAGACAAAATATGCATGCTGGAAATATTGTTTCTAATGGTAGAAATTAACATAATTATAATGGTTACTTATTATATTTTAACTTTTTTGTTTTGATGCAGAATTATTTGTTTTAAAGGTGTAAGCGTTCATGATCGATAAAACCTTAACTGTCATTTTTCTAATAGAAACCCCACTTCCAGACAGGTTCCATGATATTATTTAATAACTTCTTAAATATGCAATAAAATAATAGGCAATTATTAAAAAGTGCTAGTATAAGCTACATAGTACTAAAAAAGAGGAAATGCTTGATGATTAAAATAGTTCTTATTTTAACCAACATCATTTGAAATATCAAAGATAGATTTAATTTTTAGTTCAAAAATTGGAAATCGTTTCAACAACTTAAACTTTTTTTTGGCTGGCAACATAATTTTTAAATGGGTTACTTTCTGAGTTTTCTCAATAAGAGAATGAATATACAAAAAAGATCTGTTTGATAATATATTTCAATCAATAATTAATTATATAAACTGTATTTCTCCATTTCTAAGTGTTATAAATGAAAATTATAAATTTCATCTTGTGTTTTTTTCTGTGATATGATGACATATTTTTATTTTAACAATGATAAGAATATATAAAAATAAAATTATCACATGTGGATAATTGATGGATTTAAATTATTATGGTGTTACATTTTATATCTGTATGTCATCTATAGATAAAGGAAAAATAATATAAATCATCATATCTTGTGAAAAACATTAAAATTTTTTTTCAAAATTTATTATAACTATTCAAGCAAATTGCAATGGCAGAGTATATGTTACAGTTTTTAACTAACAAAACTCTATTTAATTAGCTGTTACGAAACTATCACTAAAATTTTCCTTATGCTTCGTAGTATTTGTGTACAAAATTTGAAGAAACTACAGGGTGTCCAACCAAGGAGTCCTGATTTTAAAATTAAATTACTCGGCAACAGTGATCGATAAAAGAATGAAACCAATGGCATATTTATTCTGAAAACTGCAAAAGACTGATGGAGAATTTTCAGAATTAGTTACCAATGTTACCGGCAGGTGGAGCTGTACGCTGTAATCATAGTACAATGTCTGGGAAAGATACTATAAATAGTCCTTTGCAAGCAATCGTTCCAGTCACGTCACAATCGATTCAAAATGTGCACTTTTCGCAGCATAGAGAGGGAGCATACCAAGAATGAAATTCTCTGTCTCCCTCTGTAGTGTGTAAACGGAAAAGCAGCACATACCCCACAGGCCAACTCTTCAAGCTCATGCTGTGTTTCAGGATTGTTCCCAAAATGAGTGTATTTCCATGTGTCCACAAGAAGTAGTCGCAGGGGTTCAGATCGGGAGAGTATAAAGGCCATCCAGGCCAGTTTCAGTAAATCTGGATAGTACAAAGCAATGATTCTGGAGATTTCGAGTTTAGTTACTATTTAGTGCCCCATTTCCGTTAACAAAATATAGGGGATGACTAAAAATTTCATTCTTGGTATGCGCCATCTCTGTGCTGCGAAAAGTGCACATTTTGAATCGATTGTTATGCGACTGGAACGATTGCTTGTAAAGGACTGTATATAGCCTCTTTCCCAGACTCTGAACCATAATTACAGCGTACAGCGCCACCTTCAGGCAACATTTGTAACAAATTCTAAAACTTCTCTATCAGATTTTCACAGCTTTCAAAATAAATATACCAATGGTTTCGTTCTTCTATCGATCACTGTTGTCGAGTTATTTAATTATAAAATCAGGAACTACTTTGTTGAACAACCTGTATATTCACCAAACTGGATTTCTATAGCTTACAAACTATTTATGAGTTTCACTCTTATTCATCAGATATATAAATAATATAGAATTCAAAAAATGAAAATACAAAATGATTTCAAAGTAAAATTAAAGCTACAATAAAAGCAGAAGCAGAAACTATATTTCTTTCTACAATATAGTTCAGATGGAGAAAATTCGTTGTTAATTCATATTTACTGATTATGTTTACATCACAAGTTTTTTACAAATAATGTTTACACACAGTACTGAAGAATAATCCATTGTTTACATAGTAGAAAACATTTTTTGACTTTGTCTGAACTTCTTGAATATCATCCAGAATCATTTAGTATATACATCGAAATACCAATAGACCTAGGATTGACACTCGGTGTCTAACAGCGCTTAATACTCCATCAAATACTTGATATTATAATAATATCTCCTACGAATTGGTAAAGTGTATCAGCCTTACACAGTATGCAGTTTAGCCGGCTAAGTGTCCAGGGAATGCATCGTCATTTGAATCTCTAGAATAACAGTTCATAATTACATAGTTGCTTTAAATGCATGTATTTAGACACAAATGAACCTTCAGATCAGACCTACCCTATCGAGAGAGAGAAATCAATTTTTAGAATTTTCAAAACACATTACATAAAGGTATAATACTTTTTCGAGGCTCAATTGAAAAGTACATTCTCATTTTGAAACGATCAGGTATTGTCATCATTTTGAGGATGATGGAAATTCTCATTTAACCCTGCTGTTTTGTTCGGGTGTATTTGACCCGAAATGTTTTTCAATTCTTATAAAAACAGACAGTATAAAGATATTTTACAGACACTTTGTGACTTGTTAGTGAAGGCGATATATTGTTTCTTTGAGAAGGATTTTCTTTTATTTATGTATATTCTGTCTATTTTTTGAAATTGGATTAATGTATCGTTCGGGTCAATACCACCCGATTCTCTTTTCCCTTAGTCGTACGTAAAAACTTGAACTAAATATTATTAATTCATCAGGAAAATCTACATAAATAAATAAATGAGAAGTCATCTAAAGTGGGTTGC
The DNA here is from genome assembly GCA_013235015.1 of Araneus ventricosus. Taxonomy (NCBI): domain Eukaryota; kingdom Metazoa; phylum Arthropoda; class Arachnida; order Araneae; family Araneidae; genus Araneus; species Araneus ventricosus. The sequence continues at coordinate 8,469 of BGPR01052344.1, forward strand.
ATAATCAGACAATTCAGTCAAGGTCAGAGAGAAAGCGATAGCTAGTTCACGTGATACGATATCTCTAGGAAATTTGTAGGGTGCATATAGAATCATTTCACCTGTTGTGAGTTGTATACAAAATACATGCAGAAATATCAATAACTCTCGACACTGTAATGACTTGAAAAAATAAATAATAGCGATTCGTAGATATTTGAGGGACACTGAAACAGTTCAACTTATAGAAGCACCTGATTGAGAAGTGGGAGACGTTCATGAACATGAAAGTCATACAAGAGAGGAAAGTGAAATTCCTGATTATGATGACAATATTGTTGCACAAACAGTTCATAATGTGATATTTATTCAGTCTAAACATCAAAATATAAACTAGTCATTGGATACTCCTCCACGTTTTGGCTGCTTGAATTCTGCTAATTTTATAAAAGCCAAGCGTAACTAGATATTCAAAATCAAAATTTTTAAAAATTCAAAAATTTTTAAAAATCAAAGGTTTTAAAAATTGCATTTGACACTATATTAAGTCTACAAACCAGAGTGATATAATCAAAAATGACAATTATTGAAGACGAAAAGCTATATAGAAAAGGATGGATTATCATTCTTATGAGCACGATGACTTATGAACCAACTAGTAACAGACATGACAAAAAGCCGGAAATGATATTAGAGTACAGTGCCAGTAACGGAGCTGTGGATACTCCTGATCAATTTTTGAATACATATATTTGTAAAAGGAAAAAAAATATCTGGCCTATGGTTATATTTTATAATATGCAGAATAGTTCTGCTTATAATGCAATTATTCTTAAGATATCAATAAATAGCAATGCAATGAAAACAAATTAACTTAAAGTTTGTTTTTAAAAGAACTAGGATATAATTATGATTTGCTTCATATATTCAGGCAAAATTACATCTCTAATAAAATAAAGAATCACATAATATAGTCAAAAGAATACAGAATAAATGGCAAAAGGCTTTATCATTAATATTCATTATTATAACAGTTGAGTAATAAACTTGTCAGATGCATGTTCTGTCAATCAAGTAATGATAATAAAGCAAATATATTGTGCAAGAATTGGAAAAAAACATATATGCAATCAATATGTATCATATTTTTGTCTGAATTGCAAATAAAAAGAAGGTAGTATTTAAAAATATCTTCTAAATCATTTCTTTATTTTACATACATATGTTTATATTTAAATATTCATTGCATTATTTTTAAAATTTATCAAGTTTATTCTGTTCAAACATATCTTATTTATCTCTAAACATAATATTGTTCTGAAAACATGGAGAACATTGGCCCTTGTACTCAGTATTTAGCGCTCGGGTAATATTGATCCGAATGTTACATGTGAATTGTAAATGCAAACAGAACAGCAGGAATAAAGAAAAATAAATTAATTAATAAATCCAGATAAGTCGTAAAGGGGAAAAAATATTTTTTATTTCGAAGTTTACTTACTATTTCTTTAAATCTATAATCTTCTTTCTTTAATTCTATACTATTTACTATTTCTTTATATCATTACTCTTTCTTTATATCATTACTATTTCTTTATACCTACTCTTCCTCCTTTGTACCTATACCGTTATATTACCTATACCATTTACTCTTGTATATCAACTGTAGTCACTGACAACGTAGTGCATAGAAGGTTAGCAACAGTCAGATCCCCGTTGAATGACGTAGAAACTATTTTTATGTATCCTGTGGCTAGAGAAAGAGTTCAAAGAAATTAAGTAAATATAGTTTTAAATACAATGTTCTATGTAAAGTGAATACCAATTTTAAATATACTGAGTAAAGATTACTGGTGTTTCAAACTATTTTCAATTCAAATATCTTAGTTATTTTTTAGATACATTGCCATCAAACTCAGGACTATTTAAATGTGCGGAATGGTAGATCACGTATCCATCCCCTTACTGCCGATTTGTCATTAACTAAAAACTATCAGATTAGAATATTTTTACTATATAGGTTTGTTTAATAAAGTAAATTCTACTACAATATATATATATATATATATCCTTTGCAACGTGTGTAGTGCTAATCTTAAGAACATTGCATGGTTCTAAACCACGAAGCAATTAATAAATGAATAAGACGAAAAATAATAATAAAGAATAGAAATA
>BGPR01052345.1:0-10622 GCA_013235015.1 Araneus ventricosus
AACAAAGCGTATGGAAGAGAGAGCAAATAAAGAAGAAAAATTTATCCGAGTTATACTTTAAGTTCTAACCAATAAAACGAAATCAAATTAAAGTAGTGAGATAAGTATTTTTTTCAGTGGATTCCTTAAAACAATTTAGTTTGTTTCATTTCAGTGCAATGGATGGATGTTATTGCTAGACAGATTTTAAATTGTTATAACCAATAAAAAGGGGGAAATTGACTTATGGAATAGAAAATAACGCATAAAAGCATTTATAATACCTAAAGTGTCGTAGTACAAACTTTATTAGCTCTTTAATCCCGAGGTGACTTTTTTTCTACTAGCCCCTTTAAAACAGGCCTTTTTGGGAGGATGCGACATGAATTGGACTCTCCCAACTTGGGTGGTCATTTACGCCACCCCCTGTTATAACCTTCCCTTAAGGCGCACGGAAATGGGCTGCCGTTGGCAATTATAATTGGACCAATCGCTCTTATCTCCGAAGCCATCTCAGAACCTCACCTCCCCTCAAAAGAAGCCAACCGCCTGAGACCGGCCTTCGTCGCTGCTAAGGGGGGACATTTAGACCGCCTCGCTCGATGTGAGAGGGTTAATTTTTATTTTCGTGTTTCGGGTATGTTCGGTTACGTTATGTTATTGACCGAAATTAATTTAATTACTCGCACCGATTTTTCAAAAAGAGAAAAAATTTCAAGATATTAACTTTACATGCATTTTTTAAATAAAAATATTGTTCAAATCAAAACCAATGTAGAGATATTTGATCGAGCTAAGCGAGGTCCTGTTTTAACTCGACTGTTCGGCATTTCATCTGTTAGTCTACAAATTTGTTTGTTAAGCTGGACATTCACGATAAGGCTGTTCCAACCCATCTTAGCAGACCTTTCCATTTTCATCCCATTCATTTAGGTGTGTCATTCATTAACCATGTAGCGCAATATTGTAAAATCCGATATTGTACGATATTATATATGATATTGTACAATATTGCGAATATTGTTCAATATCGTGCAATATTGTACAATATCTTTGTGCTGCTGGGGTAGTCGAGCCGCGCCAACCGAAACCCGATCCCCTAGGCTATTGTGCCTCCTCCTTCCCTCCACTTTCAAAGTGGGGCTCCGGCTTGATTTCTCCAGATTGACTTCCACCACACTCCCCCATTTTGTGGTTTTCGCTTTTGAGAGAGACTGGGTCTTCCTAACCCACTATCGTATTTCAGTTTTATGGCCTAGTGTGCCGAATAAAAATCCAAACCGGATGAAAATCCAAACATTTCGACCACACGCACCAATTCTGATCGAATTTTGCCATTGACGAAGGATTTTGGCACGATGTGCGCCAAATGGAGTGGCACTGTTACACCCTTCTTTTCGACGATTGTGGTCTTGAATATTCCGCTTTAAACAGCCACGAACAAACGCGTTGTTCGATTTTCTTCGAATTCGGCATGAATGTTCCTGGATCGTTTATCATTCATGTTTCACAATTAGAAGATAATTTATTTGATACAAATAGTTTAACAGATAGTTAAGGTTTCAATATCGGGAAAATATTATACATCTACGACAAGCAAATATTGCATGAAAAAAGCTTTAAAAATTAGTAACATCATCCATAATTTCATATTAATTTTTAGTAGGTACTTCAATTAAATAATTTCAGTGTGGATTTTTCTTTCGCAGCATAAATACCTACCATAAGTCAGTATTGCAAAAAAAGCTTTAAAAATAGTAGCATCATCCATAATTTCATATTAATTATTAGTACTTCAATTAAATAATTCCATTGTGGATTTTACTTTCGCAGCATAAATATCTACCATAAGTCAGTATTGCAAAAAATCTTTAAAAATATAGCATCGTCCATAATTTCATATTAATTTTCAGTACTTTAATTAAATAATTTCAGTGTGGATTTTCCTTTCGCAGCGTAAAGTGGCAAAATTTCACGGGTCAAGAAGGTAAAAAGAAAAAAAAACCCGGGCGTTTAATGGGACGTCTGGTTATTTTATCAATGCATTACAATTTTAAAAACAAGGTAAATACAATAGATGTCTAAAGAACTCTCATCCTCCAGGTTTTCGAAATGAGTTCGTCTTTTAACTAAGACTAGAAAGCTTGTTGCATGAATTCTTAGTCAGAGATATATTGTGTAAAGGTTCAAAAAGTTCACAAAAATGCGAAACATAATTTCCCATGGACAGTATACTAACATGAGTTAGATAAATTCTGTCTGGAGCAACACATTAATAGAAATTAATTCCCTTTATTTTTCTAAATTCTAATACTATTTAGTTTTGTCTTTTCTGCCCTAGAAACGAGAGAGAGAGAGAAAGAAATCGTTTAATTAATGCGCAAATGCTGCACCTTCCCCAGTGCTAATGAGATTCAGGCATAATTAACTCGGTTTCCATTAGGACGATAAAACGTTCGCCGTGCTATTGTAATGGAAAACATCCAAACAGAACAGCAGCTACTTTATTTCGTTTATGCTCTGTAAAAGGATGTCTTAAGCTTTTCTTTCTCGGACCCTATTGTTGACGCGTAAAATTTGGCGCGACCCCAAATTTTTGAAATAAATAAGAAAAATGAACGCTAATAATTAAAATTAAAAAACTAATTTAAATTTTTAAAAGTTATTCAGCAACTTTAGATGAAACTAGCTGATTCGGTGCAGAGCATCTAATGTCTACTCTTCGGAATTAATATATAAAACAATATCCAATGTTCACAATAGTATAAATATATGAATGGATTCCAGCTTCATATACATCGAAAACTTCTCCAAGGTTGATTCCTTATAGGAAGTCTACCTATTGCAATGGTTCTCATAACACAACTTCCGGAAAATTTCTACAAATCTTCACCGTTCATGACCCCTAGAACTCGAAAAAAACCACCTTTCGTTAAAAAGTGTCTGTGAGGGGGCTGACATTTTCATTTCCCCATAAATCCTTTACAATTGAAAATAGAAAATGTAAATTAGGCGAATTATCGCCTTATCATAAAGAACAATTTTTGCATTTAAACATTTTCGATAGCTGCAATTGCTTAGAAGTTTTATGAGCTGAAAAGTGATTTTTCCTCCCTTCCCCTTCCAGCCCCCTTAACTTAAAGTGCCTTTCAACCTATGCATGTTACCACTTGTTGGAAAGCTCTCGTCATTTGCAGTCTCTTCCACCCTCTTTTATTCTTGCAGCTTTAATCCTTATGAAAATAAAGGGCGAAATGTTATTTTCCTTATATCTCCAGACTAAAGGAATCTACCTTGCCTTCCTGCTTGTCGACGGGGATTTTATTACTTGAGCTCATTTCTCTTTTCCAATAAAGTATATGACAAAATTTGCACGTCTCGGTCATATTGTCACAACTGTGTTCACCTCAATTGTGAATTGACACGATTTGCACTTCGATGACAATCCATTTTGACGCTGTTCTGAACGTTCTCTGTATTGCTTGAGCCTATCTGCTTCATTTCTAATTCATCTCTTTAGAATCATTTCAGGCAAAGTTTCATTCACACGCTGTTCGGAACGTTCTCTGGATTGTTTGAGCCTATCTGCTTCATTTCTAATTCATCTCTTTAGAATAATTTCAGGCAAAGCTTCATTCACACGCTGTTCCTTACTCCGTATGTTGTAAGAAATATTTTGAAGTCTACATCTAAACTCATTTTTTTGCGCAAAAAGTTGTTATACACCAGAACGAATATAAAAGCATGCTATGCCTAGGAGATTATCAGTTTTGTTTTGAGAACAAACCGATCGTTGCCATCGGTAAAAGAAAATTAACCTCTTTTTTTTTGCCGCCACGTACCTTATCGTTTTATTTATATAGATGTTTTAAGTCATGATAACTTCCTTTATTGTTGTTTCTTTGATTAACGACGTATTCGAAAAATACACCCGCTATTTTGAAAAAAAATTCGTAAGTATCAACGAGGACAACACCTTAGCCGGTATCCCCTCTTCAAACTCTAGACCCGCACCATTGGGAGGACTTTGATCTTCGGCGGATATAACGTGCACTAGGCCTGTATAGCATATTTCCCAAGGAATCGGGTATCGAATTCGATCGACACCCCGGTTCCGAAGTCGAGACTCTAATATGAGGCCATCGTGACCCTATTTTTTTAAATATTTACAATGTTCCGTTCAGTAACGAATCCGAGACTGCCACTTTTGGACGATCTTACACCGGAAAGGGGTGTCAGGCAATGAGTCATATGAGCGCATTTCCGGAGTTCGTTGTTAGATCACGCTCAGTAAAATGTACACATCACCCTTTCATTCTTCACTTCCCCCCTATTTTGATGAAAATAACTCCTCCCGGTGCTTGCGCAAAAGCGCGGAGGGTTTCCGAATCCGTTGCTAAACAGTACATACTATTTTTGCATTGAAAAAATTTGAAAGATGAAGGCGACACGAAATACATTAGGTAAAAGCAGGTTTTCCACAAGCATAATCATTCACATTATGTTTTTATTACAATTCAGTTTTTTTTTTAAAAAATCAACATTACTTCTGATACATGTTAAATATATTTTCAACAGATATTTACGCAAATCAAAATGTCAGTTTAAATAAATTAGAAAAAATGCGGTGGTGGCGAACATCCAGAAGTAAGTTTTTATTTTAGGTTAACAGCAGCGAGGAACATTTTGGTGTGGATACGTCACTATTTGCAAGTAATAAAGTTTGCAAGATTTGCAGGAAGGAAGAAAGAGTTGAGATGAATTATTCGTAAGCGCATCAAACAAACATCTGAATCTTCTGATCTTATATTCACGCAAACAAACATGCCACGTGTAAGAAATTGAACAATTAGTGAGGATATTTTAATAGCACTAAATACAATTAAAGAAAAATGTATATTACACATTTAATTTTTTCAGATTGTGAGAGTATCATCCAATATTTCTGGATCGGATACATCAACACATTTTATTTTTGTTGTAAGATGCGTCTTAAAACAAAAAGGAATAAAAACTGTCCTCGAGTAAATGACACAGAATAGAAGAGAAACATCCGTTAATTCATTAACAAAAGTAGAAAATGTAGTTCGAAGTAGCGAATGTAAATAAAATTGCTTAGATATGTACGCAGACGAAATAAACATGAGGATCTAAGACACAGACCTACTTCCCTTTTTACTTTCTCGTATATGAAGTATACAATGTATTGTAATCGTCAAAAAAATTCGAACTTGAGAGAGATTTTGACGAATCTCCACATTTTAGATCTCCCTGAGTCTGAAAAACATAATTTTGGAATTATGTCTGTCTGTGCGTCTGTGAACACGATAACTCCAAAACTATTAAAGCTACAGGGATGAAAATTGGTATGTGGTTTTTACACATAATTTGCAGGTGTCTATCAAATTTTGGAGAAAATCCGTCCACAGGAAGTCTGTCTGTATGTCCGTGTTCATGCTAATGCGATAACTCACTAACTTAAATAGCTAGGTGGATAAAATTTGGTACACATTTTTATCATCAGGAATGTAGGTTTGTATCAAACTTTTGACCAAATCCGTCAAAGGGTTGACTATCTGTCTGTATAATCGCATACTTTTGAACGCAGTAACTTCTTTAAAAAATTACATTGATAAATGAAATTTCGTATGTGGCCTTCTTACCTTTATGGTAGATTTGTGTCCAATTTTTGTGTCAATCGGTTAAAAAAAAGGCGTTCAAATTGCAAATATCCGCTTTCTTTATCTTACACCCAGCCCTATTGGTAACCGCACCGGCTTCTAATTCCACTTCCGCGTTGGACGACCATCGGAAATCGTGGTATGACGTTTCGCTTATTTTTTGTCTCCACTGCGTTAGGGGTTCTTGTTCGTTTCACTGCCTTTTAGCTTATTTTTTTCTCTACATGTGTTAGGAGTACGAGAAAGTTTAGGGGAGGCCACTCCCGCTGGTTTATTTTCACAATTTAGAAAGTACATAAATGTATATTAAAAAGTTTTTCTTAATCAAAATCATAATTTCTTAAAAATGAGTTACTTTTTGAGGGAAAGAACAGAATTAAAAGCAATTTTAAAAAAACTAAATCCCAAAAATCAAGCATTCAATTCCAGTACTCACTCAAATTTATCTTTTAGTCGAATTTAGTAACTTAGACGTCTTAAGGAAGTAAGCTATTCGCATTCCGACAGAAATACAATTAACTCCATTCGAGTCGAAAGTGTTTCTTTATGTTCAAGAATTTCCACTTTCCAGTCCAATACGTTTTCTCGCAAAATCAATTTATGTCTCCCGTAAATTCTAATGGCTGCTTCGCCATCGCTGGAGAAACTGCTGCTGTAATTCTGTCTTTGAAAAGGGACTTGTTGTGCGGGAAATCTACTGCAAGAATATAGAATGAAAACGAAAGTGATCCGATATTGAACCCGGTAATTATCGAGCGCCTGTTATTGAGAAACGAGTCGAATATGCGATCTTTCTGAATCGGGAAATTCACATCGTCTTTAATCAATCTGAAAGGAGGGATGATTTAAATCTCTAATTTTAATTACTCTGTGGTAATTATTGGATGCAGTCAAGCAATAGGTAACCACCGCTATAATAATACACGTTTTGAGACATATAGAGCATAAAGATATTCAAATAAAATTAAATTAGGAATTAAAATTATTATTAATCATAGTTTTTTTAGAATTAATTAAGCGCGAAGTTTCTTTGTTTGTCATTAAAGTTGAGACATTTTCATTCTCTCCTGTGCTAGGGTAAGTTTGATTTTTTACTTCTTTTACTGATATTTTTATGAAGGCATTTCTTGCCCGATGGCTAATAATTTTTAAATAAATCTGGTTAGCGGTATTATGTTTGTTTGTTCTTTTAAAAAAATTATTTTGTTGTTTGCTTGTCTTGTTCGTCTTTGATTGGGAAATTTCGGGCTGTGAGAAGCTTTGTTAGGCGAAAGTCAAGCTTCTTACAGAAAAACTTCCAAAATAATCTGAATCTATATCGAATATAGTCTATAGCCCTTGAAAAAGTGGACTAGAATGGATTCCTTGTCTGTTTAATTCTATTCTAAGCGGGGCCCTATTAGGAGCAATTTTGACCAATCGGCTAAAGGCCGGCCCTGCGTTCTTCCTTCGTTAGTGGCGTCTCTTTTCAATTGGTTCACCTCCCTCAAAACGAAAAAGAAATTAGTCACCGCTTTCACCTTTTGTATGGAGACTTATGACTCATCCTGTAATACGCATTATGAGATATAGCTGCTTGCGCAGTACAACGGATATGAAATGGTTCAATTTTACTAATCAAACTGTATAGAGTTAGGAGATAGAGTAGGGATCTTTAATTTTTTTCATAGCGCAAACTTAACCTTTTTTTAAAGATATCTGCGCCAAACCCCCCTGAAAACAGACGTAAAAAAGAAAGGCGCAGTTCGGGTCCTCGCCATAGATTTTTCGTGAAAATGTCGGGATAAAATCACAAAACAAGTGTTTCGTTTTAATACGTAATTTAATTATCAATCTTTTTAATACAATATTAAAACAGAGTAGTATAATGGTTACAGAATAGATAAATCACAAGCTACCACAGACCCTTGCTACGTGCGATAAACTTGTGATTTATCTATTCTGTAACCATTATACTACTATGTTTTAATATTGTATTAAAGTGATTGATAATTAAATTACGTATTAATAAGAAATACTTGTTTCATCCCGACGTTTCCACGAAAAATCTACGACGCGGACCCAAACTGCGCCTTTATTTAGAGTAATTTAATTATCAATATCTTTAATACAATATTTACACACAGTAGTATAATGGTTACAGAATAGATAAATCACAAGTTTTCGCATGTAGCAAGGGTCTGTGGTAGCTCGTGATTTATCTATTCTGTAACCATTATACTACTATGTGTAAATATTGCATTAAAGAGAATGATAATTAAATATGAATACGAAACACTCGTTTTGTGATTTTATCCCGACGTTTTCACGAAAAATCTACGGCCCGGAACCGAACTGCGCCTTTGTTATGTTTTATTTAGAGTAGATTTTGATGGCCCCATCTGTTGAAAGTATATAGAACTGCATTTCGCGTATGCGCAGTAAAACATTATTTGCTACAAATGCTCATATTTCCAGTAATATTCTAATTTTTGAATTTACATTTTAATACAATGTTTCTTTTACGTATTATCAAGTATTCTGTAAGTTTCGTACAATTCGAAAGAAAACTCTGCATGTTATAATCAAAAAACATGCGGAGTTTGAAATTTTCATTTTAATACCGATTTTTACTTATATTCTGATAAATAATTTTATTGCCTCACTTTGGGTCCTAGTAATACTCCTCAAGCTCTTTAAAATGACACCAAGAATCAACCTCCTAGCTAAACGCCTTTCCACGCTACGCTTATTTATAACCTTACATAAAGCTAATACATAACAATCACACGCATGCACTTACAGTGGTACGATGACGTCACAGGCAAAACAAATACTATGCGACAAACTCTTACAGATATGATCTATCCGTTGTGGGGTCAACCCTTCTTTTCGCATTATTAGTCTCGTAGTTATTAGCGAATCAGATCTGACGGTATTTTGTCACACAAGAAAGTTCGACCGACTATTACTGCAACGAGCGGAAAGACGTTTTCACGTCAAAATGACAAATAATGAATGATGTATATAGAAAAAAGTTCAATTTAAAATGATTCAGCAAATCTGAACGTAATGTCATTGAATACGATTTTTATACACTTTTAATGAACTTGACTTGTTTCATGTGTGTAAAGATAGTATTTTGCAATTGATTTTATAATGACTTCCTGATGCGGTAGAGTTTTGAAATTTTGTGCACTTGTGCGTTCTGGATAACAACACACTGTTTTAATATTTTCAGAACTCAATTATTATTTAATCTATAAATTTAATGAAATTTTGATTCCACTGGAAGATTCCATTCGTGAAAAACTTGTTTTAAGATTCCATAAAAGTTGTTCTATAATATTTGATATATAAATTAAAGAGCGAAAAGTAATAAAAATATAAAAAAATTCCACTTTATAGACCCTAAAAAAGTGTGTTTTAAAAAACTGTTTTATTGACTATTTGTGCATCCAATTATTGAAGAATTTAAAAGATGAAGTTACTGTAAAAGTTTCCGCGAACGTAATATTGCATCTCTTAAGAAGCAACACTACCCGTCTCAATTTTTTGAAATTTCGAAGAGGAAGAAAAGACTCAAATTTTTCGCAATCAATAATTAATATTTCTGAATTTTTTCCTCATTTAATATAAGCATAAGGCATCATGTTCCAACCAGATGTAAAAAAATTCAGAAATATTAATTAATAGTTGCAAAAAATAAAGTAATTTCTTCCTCTCTGAAATATCAAAAAATTGAGGTAGGGGAAGGTGGTGTACCTTGGACATAAGTGTACCTTGAACCTATGCCGATTTTAGCGCCATCTGTATAGATGTATAGAAAATGTTATATGTATTTTGTACACTTGCCACCAGAGGTCCCAGTGTACCTGAACTTATTTGTCAAGGTGCTCATTTGAATGAATGAATCCTGAAAAAGGAAATTGACCCATCAAAAGTAATTTTTTTCCTGTTGAATTTTGTGTTAATAGTTCCTAAACATACATAAATTACTTTATAGTAAAATGCCTAACTTATAAAGCACAGTTTTAGCTATAATAACATGTGTTAGAAATTATGTTAAGCCCAACCTCAATTTAGTAGTCAGCCATTTTCCATGAAATGGCCAAGTGGTGTACCTTGGACCATGCCCAAGTGGTGTACCTTGGTGCATGACCACTACATGGTCTACCATTTATGTTGTGGAAAAATGTGATGTAATGTGGAAGTTACCACATCCCGTGTTGACTGGAGGATCTGAAAGGCAGCTTCGGAAATTAACATTTGGAATTGACTTGTCTGATTATAATGTTGGTTAAGCCTACTCATAGGAATGAAACTGTTGCTGTAATAATTTTATATTCGGTGTAATCTAAGACCTCATTAAGTAAAAGTGCTCATTAACATTTTTCTGTAGCTAAAATACCAATAAATGTTTATGTTCAAACTATTCGGCAATAGTTTTTAAATTTAGAAATAGCTGGTCCAAGGTACACTACCCATGGTGTACCTTGGTCCTATTTGCACTTTTTTTAAAATTGTAAATAATGCACTGAAATACTTTTTTTAAAAATCTACAAAAACTATATTTTGTGTATAAAGGCCTAAAATATGAAAGAAAAATTGTTTTGTTACCTTTCTTTTAGTAATTATCCAATTAAAAATTAAAAAGTAAAAATGGGACCTAGGTACACCACCTTCCCCTAAGTGGTGCTGCTTCTTAAGCGACGATTGTTCCCTGAAATCCCACTTGGAGTGGCGAGCACCATTTAAAACAGCGATTCTCAATCGGTGGGGTAGGGGGCGTGATAACACTGAATGGGAGGCGTGAGCATATCGAAAAGAAAATATTATTAAAAAATTGATTACTTTACTGAAAGGAAAGTAAAACAAAATACATTCTGACACGATAAAAAATAAAATACACATTTACACTGATATAATACACTTTTAAATAGGATTGCATCAGTACTGCACAATGTATTTGATAATTAACTT
>BGPR01052346.1:0-10621 GCA_013235015.1 Araneus ventricosus
TCATTACTTCGTTCAGTTACGTATATAAATAAATATATATATAAAATATATATAAATATATATATAACTAACATTAATAATTTTAAAAGAATCTTATTAATCGTGTTCTACAAAAGAATTACTCTTTTTGATAAAAGATTTTCCATCATATGTAAGGATTACTCAAAGTCAGCTAGCAATAGTTTGCCGATATTTATCTTCACTACTATGAGAAGATTTGACTAAATATAATACAAAAATAATATTCCGCTATATAGATGATTTAAATGGTATTCAATGAAATAAATGAAACCTTAAACCACATATTGACTTCTATCCTGACTATTTCATATAAAACTAATGACAGTAGATTAAGCTGCGGAATTTTTTGAATAGATATTAAAATCCTTAGATAATACAAATTGTATGAATATCTTTGATAAAAGAAATGCATTTAAATTTTCAAATTAATAAATTCCCTTTTTGGAATATGATCTTAGCATTTCATCTTCGGAAATTTAGTAAAAAAATTATATAATTAGAAATAATAATTTAGTAACAATTTGATATTAAATTAAGAATATAAAAAAAAATTTTATTCCTTTTACTTGATTATGGAATGCCTGGTTTTCTAATGGTATATATAGTTAAGAAATATTAGGGTTAGTTAGAACAAAACATTCATAATGTGTGGTTTATAAGGGAATATTTTGACATGATAGTGGATAGTACTTTTCACGCCTTCTACTCATGTAATGTAGTTTATTCAAATTTGGCTATTGGTTTGGTTTCAGATTTATTACATAGATGGCACCAGGATCTTTCATGTAGAAATTTTCTTTTTTAATAGACATTTTACCAATTTTCAAATATTATATAGATAAATAACTGTATTACATTTTTTCGCATATAAATCACACTAATTCTTGATATCAAAAATTAATTATATTATTTGGTCAATTTTGCTGTTTCATGTAGGCCAAGAATTTTGGTTGTAACATGTGATGTCAATGCTTGATTGTGGCAGTTTATTGAAAGATTCTGGTAGAAGTATAAGAGGAACCTGGTTTAGATAATGTTTGTTAAAATTCAGGTTTTTATTTAGATTTATATATATATACTGTCTTTGAGTGCGCAATATCATGGTACAGTATAGTATTTATATTACATATTTTTTATCCTGAATTATAGTCGTTTCTATACAGTTATGTGTTTTATTGTTAGGGTTAGTATAAGACTTTTCTTTCATTCTTTCTTTCTAAATTCTTTCATTTTAGAGACAAATTACCCTGTTTGTTTTCAACAATAGTAACAAGGGATGGTTTTGTACAACTCAGAATTAATTTAACCTGTTCAAAAGCAATCCACAATAGCTGCTATTTTAATTATATCCATTTACTTAGTTTTGCCTTTTCAATACTTTTTCATAACAATGAGTTTTACTTGTTGACGTATAATTACTTAAGAAACTTGATTTGTTCATGCTATCTTTACTATTTTCAAAAAAAAATTTTAGATTTTATTTAAAATTGATGTATTGTTCAAATAATGACTTTTTTGAGTATAGGATTTGATTCTTATTATGTTTTGTTTACTTTTCTGTATGATTATACCTGGTGGATTTGGATTTATTTTATATATATACATTAGTAATTCATTTTCTTCTTTAGATATTTTGATATACCATCTTTTATGAATGATAATTTCAGTAATATTTTTTAATTTAATTTTTTTTTTTATTTTGAATATTCTTACTTTTTGTATCCAAAAATATTGATTATGGAAGCGCAAAGAAGAATAAACTCAAATTCTAAGTGTTCAGTCAAAAGAATTGTTATAATTCTAAAGATTTTTAAGATTAAAATTCATAGAGAAATAGCTTATACATTAGAATTAGATCTTATTCTAATTTGGTCTCTGTTTCCTCTAACATTATAAACATGTTATTTAACATCTTATTTGCAAGCCGCATAGATATTATCTGAAAAGCGATTTATATGTCCAAATCTCTTTATTTTCATTCCTTTGCTTTGGAATAATAGATTATTTTGAAATATCATAAAATCATCGAATACCTGCATTAAAACCCTTTAAACTATTAGGACAAACTAATTTCAGATTTTTAAACAGTCAATAGATGAAAAAGTATTCCTTCACAGTGGAATATATATTTATTGGATGAGAACTCCTAAAAATGAGGTAGATAGACATGAAATAGCACTACTAAATATACGATAGATAGAAATGAAATAAGAAACCTAAGAATGCGATAGATACAAATGAAATAGAATTCCTAAAAATGCGATTATAGCTACTAATGTCTTCAATATGTTTAAACATTCTGAAATAAATGACTATTCATAAAAATGTAGATACACAGCATATATATACTTAGATTTAATAAGCACAACTATGTTCTTTCTAGTTTTAACAATCAATACACAGAATGGTCATAAATTGTTGGACCGATTTCAAAAATTAGTGAAAAAAACCTAATAATGCTACAACTACGGTATTTTTTTAATGAGAGAGCATTTTAAAAGTTTTTTCAGACAGGTAACGCACCGTTACGACGGTCTAGGTGGTCATAAATTATTGGATATTTCTCATTTCTGATAGCCATTATCTACGAAGCTATTAAAGATAGAAAAGCTCTTAAATTTGTTAAATCATTTGTAATTCGAAAACTGCATAGTTTTCGAGATATTCAAGAAAAACTAAAAACGAAAACCAGAAAACGCGCATCGGCTTCTGCTGATCGGTAGCCATTGCGTATAGAAATCTCTCGCTGTAGCAAATTTAGAACGTCGTAATGGTACACAAACTGTCTGGAAAAAACTTTTTTCATTTTCTCTCTCATTTAAAAAAACGCAGTTGTAACATTATTAGTTTTTATTTATTAATTTTTGAAATGGGTTCATTAATTTATGACTACCCTGTATTTAAATCTGTACTCAAAAAATTTACAATCATATTCATAGGTCTCAAAGGTAATTTGAAAGAACCCGAACATAGACAAATAATTTTCCCTTTTATCGTTTTTCGATATTTATCAGCTTTTCTGAATATTTGTATCATATTTTGATATTAACTGCATGCACAACTTTAAAAGAAATACGGTAGCGCCATTTTGTTTGAATTTCGATCTTTTATTTCCTCTCTGAGGGACTTTCTTCTGCAGAAAGCGTGCGAAAGTATATTTACATTTTCAAAAATTAAAAAGCATACATTATAGAATACATTCAGTGTAGTAAATTTACAACTAATGGCACTATCTATCACAGACATGTTTGTTAGATCTAGCTGAATCTTTAAATGAATTCTATTCTGAATTGACGGAGAAAGAAAAATCTGTTTTCGTTGTTTTATATTTGCATAAATGAAATCTTCGATTCTTTCAAATTCGTAATTTTAATTATGTAAAACATCTATACATAACATATATTCATTTCCATAAAATTGTGAAAATAGAGAGTTCAGCCTTAAGGCAGGTATATATTAATCGGTGTTTTTCATTCAACATTTCATTACTGTTATTCACAACCGATCTCACATTTTTATCTACTCTTAAACTTACAAGCACAATAATTTTGCATAATTGTTATAAAAATTTCTCTTTCTTACTGTTAAATCTCCCACGCAGTAACCCTTACGGAATCCACCAGTACAGAAAAACGTATAAACTTTTTCTTGTAATAGCGGCGAAGACAGAATGATAAATCTACTGCATAAAAACATCCCGGCGAGTGTCTGGCCGACAAGTGCTAGCGTTGAGAAAGAACCAGGGCTGAAAAGAAAAGGAATAACAGAAATAACTCTCTCCCAAAAGCCATTTTCTATCGCTTCGGTACCATTCCCTCTGCAGGTAGTAAATTTTCCGCTTGGGTGTCCCGATGGTAGTTTCTTTCGATTCGACCGAATGGAATCGTGCAAACCCCGTCCCAAATGGAATTTTTTCTTTTTCTTCCCTTTGACCTTTTCTGGTGCTTTTTCGTCCAACAACATTTAATGGTGCGCAGATCTGAAATGCCACCCCCTACTTCCGACAGGCTGTACCTCAGCAGTCAGTGTTTGCACGGCGGAATTCGCACTCCATCCTTCATTCACGCTTGAAGTTACAGATAAATGGATATAAATATATTTTGCAAAATAAGTTGATTTTCTGTCAGTATGGCAGTTTCTGAGCCATCGATTTGATTTTCTTGCTCGGATTTACTGAAAGCTATGCAGTGCACTGTGTAGAAGTGTTGGTAAAAAGATGTGGAAAAGAAATTGACCCTTTTAACTCTAGGAGTTAATGTCGCATTTACTTGAGTAAACGCAAGCCGACAGTGTTTTTTCGCCGCCTAAATATAAATTGTAAATACATGCAACGTTTGATTTGGAGAAAATTAGGGATACTTGACTCAAGTTTTAATTTTTCTTATATTTCTCGGAAGTTTTGAGTGTTGGCATAATAAAAGGATATATTTTTAATAATGAGTTAATAAGTATATTTTATGAAACCACCTAGGAGCAAGAGTCCCTAACCTTAGGGATACTTGACACTACATCCAAACAGTACTTAAATTCTCTCGATGATTTGGATGTACGCAAAATTCAGATGTTAGGTTAAATTACTGAACTGAAAGTATCTTAAGTATCAAAAAATATTAATGAAATTAATAATAAAAATAAAATAATATGACATTTATGAAACGCAATTGTTATTAATAAAATTCTAGTTAATAAATTAAATTAGTCTACTTATTAAATTAAACCTAGTTATTAAATTTAATTAGTCTACATATTAAATTTAATCTATTTTTAAATAGATTAAAGAAAATGATTTCAAGATTAAATAAGCAAATACGATGTAGAATTAATTAAATAATAAAAATTATAGCAATCGAACTGAGAACCTAGCAACGTCACTAGGTTTCCAGATTTGGGGAAAATTAAAATAGAATATAACAGTGCGAAAATGAAATGAAAGGATTTTTAAAATGTTGTTTCGATAAACAAGATAAAAAAACTCTGAACCACATTTACAATCGAAAATTCGGAGAATGAACAGGTTGTAGCATCAGTATATTTATCTCTTAAACAGTATATGCTATGAAAAAAGAAATTTTCGAAAAAGAATTATATCAAAAACATATTCACATTTAAAAAGTTTGTATCTTACACAAGTGTTTTTTATATTTGTTATGAAATAATATTTCTTACAATTTAACGAAAAAAAATAAAACGCATCCATTATAGAAATTAACTATATTGAGGCAGTCAGTCAAGAAACAAACATATTTAAACATTTCTTTATTTCTGGGCATTCAAACGAACCATCAAAGAAACGATGCAAATCTTCTATTTAAATCTACAGATAAGAGAGATGTTTTAACACTTTTTGCATCCATGAGTATTAGAAGCACAATTTTCTTATGATTAGACAGTAAGTAACACGTAGAGATTCTGGTGTTTTTCTGTCGACATTTTTTAGAATATATATTTAATGATTTATTAGTAAGCCATTTAAGAAAACCAGCATGCACAAAGTATTAAGCACTTTGGGTTTTGAATACTTCATGTAAACTCCGTATATTCTTATTGTAATGTACTCATTCATCAAAGAAAAATTCTACATTTCATCAGATTTCACAATATTAAAAATCATAAGAAAAACTGTCTATTTTCCAAACTTATCTACAGACATTCACATGCAAATTCTTACTTTTAATTTATTGTGTCTTCCGTCTGTTAACAAAAGTCTGTCTATTCACATGAAAGATATTCACTACCGAATATTTAATTCTTTGATACTAAATTAAACATGTGCTTTAGAGATTTTCGCAAGATTGCTTCATTTATAATATTTGCTTTTATCATAGACATGGAACTAGACACAAACCAAATATTTGTTATCATCAAAAACGAACGATTCAAACTTATATATCTCTCATTAAAATAGAAGGACTGTAAAGACTGACGTTCGCAGTAAATAGATCACGAAATAAGTTTTCATATATTTCAGCTTACATATTCACATAAACCTTTAGAGATTTATACAAAGTAAATTGTTCGTATAAATATAGAATTGAGACTCAAAGTTTTCTGCAGTGTAATATAAAATCATTTTTATTCTGTTACAAATTGAACCTTTTGAAAGGAACAGACATCTGTGACAAAGTGACTAAAATTTTAGTTGTGCTTTACAAAAAGATAACTGCAATATAGTTTACAACGTACAAATGTTCACATTTCTACTTTTATTGACATCTTTACAAAATTTTTAGACAAAACATATACTTAACATTTGAATCTTTTTAAAAACATGTTGATTTCTATTCCTGACAGCATGTAATAACACCAGTTTGCTTAAATCAAACTCTCTTGATATATTAATTTTTTTTTAACTTTGAGATTTCTCCTTTTCATCGTCTGCTGCTAAGTAATATGTATGTATTTTACTGAAGTTACAAAATGATAGAAAATGAATAGATGTATGATTAATCTTCATTTTCAGGAATGATTGTGAAATTGTTGATTTCCTAGTTGAAAAAGAAGTCTCCGAAGTTTTAAATCATCTTGAATTTACTTTCTTTAAGATACTTTTTAAAAAGCAGGCACACGTATTATATTAGTTAAAGTCATCTTCAAGATCCATTCGTGGTCATTGTGCAAGAATTAAAGACATGCCCTTCAGGCAATAGGAACAAAACGGGTAAAAATTAAGGTCCACTTAATTGGTTTGCCTTATTGAGTATAAACTGCTGATTTATCATTTTAGAGAGGCTCGCGATAAGATCCTAACTAGGCGAAGGTTTTGTTAGAAGTAAATCCATCCGAAATTAATTTAAACACAGAAATATTTTCCTGAGAAAGAGTTTTATCACTTATACGTGTGTATATTAACTAAATATATGTAATATACAATTTCAGACTATTTTAAGAATTTTGAAATCGCGTGATTGTTTCAGAATCCTTTTTCCAATGTTAATACGATGGAATTCCTAAGAATCCATTTCGAACAGTAAAATAAATAAGCGCTCTCGAAAAGTTAGTAATAATATTTTCAAATAGATTATTTTTTCTTTAAATTAATGTTATTCAATAATATTTTGTATTCTTGTGTTTACATACACTCTAGATCCTGAAATATGAAGCATACACCCTCGATTTAACGGATCGATATAGAGCGAAAGAGTGTCGGTAAAATCAAAAGTCCTTTAATTCGTGAATTCTGTTTTGATTGAAATTGTCTGTATAATATAAAATGTTTAATATGCTTACTACATTAGTAATTGAAGACTTCTTATAAATGATTATTAGTGAGAATTAAAAGTGATTTTATTAGCGTACTTTATAAAAAAAATTTTACCAGAAGTCTGGAGATCAAAGCAAAAATGATTACTGCGTAAAGCGCTGATGACATACACTATGAAAATTACAGATTCTCTCACATTATTAATGTATTTTTAAAGAATGTTTCGAATTTTTTTCTTTCTTATAATATTCAGTGTGGCTGAATCTCCTTCTTGTATTGTTTTAAGCTCCTCACGCTTTTGTGATTTTCGCTATGACCTCCATATTTTTGATAAAATATTTTTTCTACATTTTAGTACATTAATAAGTGTTTTTCAAATTATTATTTTTATTATTTATTATATTTATTATCTAATATATTTCATAATTTATTATTAAAATATTAAGAAATCACAAAAGTAATTGATTAATTCATAATAAGAAACGGAATGTTTTATAACAACAGAAATGTTATCGAAATACTAGGAGAAATCTTGGCTACCAAAGCAGGATCAAAAGTTTGTTTGTTCTAAAGTTCTGAGTTAAAATGGGTAAACAAATACCGTTGAATAAATATGTTTCATAATTTACGCAACATTCTTTAAATTTCCGAAAGGAAATAGATATCTTTGGTCTTTTGACTATATACTTTCTTGCTAGAAATATATTTTTTATATCCAATTTATTTTAATGCAAAATTGTAAAAATTTTAAAACACTAGTACCTTCAGAAATGATTGTTAAATGATTTATAAAACAAACATGAAGCAAGTCATTAAACTTAACTTACCTTGCTTAAACTGCTTGTTAAAAAAGCCTGATTTTTTCAAAACTCAACGGTTTCTTTTCCCGAATTTATTTCGCTCTAAGAATTAAATTCTGTTCTTTAAATCGGAATTCCGTTAATTCGAGATAAATTAAATGGTGGGTTTAGGATTCAGTTGAAAAGAAACTTTAAATAAAAATGAATGAAATGCAGTAGTGGATAACAGTGTATTTATCATTCCTGGTAGAATACTGAACAATCTAAAATATTTTTTTTTATATAAACTTTAAAATAATTTTGATATGAAAAGTATATCGCTAGCAAGAAGCGTTTAGTTGAAATGCAAAAAAAAAAAATTTTCTTTAGCAAATTTAAAGAATGTTGCGTAAATCATGAAACAAATCTATTCTACGATATTTGTTTACCTCAACTCAACTCAGAACCTTTAGAACAAACATGTTTTGATCCTCCTTTCATAGCTGAGATTTCTCCAACTATTTCGATACCAGTGGTAGAGAGTGTATTTCCATACTCTCTGTGAATTCAAAGAAAATATGACTAAGAGTTTGCATAGTAGGAGAAGGTGCTTTAGATCTAGAGTCGAAAGACACCAGAGTAAATACTCTGATGTGATACAAAGATATGGAGGGAAACCTCCATATCTTTGCTTTCCATCCAATTTATGATTTTTAGTATAAAAGTGTATTCTGTTTAAGTTTTACAAAGATTAAACATAGTTTTTGATTCTACTGCTGTGATTTTTAGTATTGCATAAAGAGTTTTGAAAGCAAATGGTAAACGTGATCTAGTTACTATATTTATCTGTTTAATTATTTAATATAATAACTATCATTGTCGTTCTTATATTAAAGTAATAGCAATTATTAATCATACTCTTAGAAAAACGTGATTAGAACAATATTTTGTGATGAAAATATTGAAGCATTGCACATTTTTTAAGCTCTTAATTGCTTATTTGCAAAAACAATGCAATTCTTCCGAAACTGTGTGAATACGAAGTATACAAATATTCTATTCCCCCAAATTTGTCTTTTAATTATCGCATCATGTTCAGGGCGACCAAAAAATAATGTGTGGCATTTAGTGCTCAATTGTAAAAAAAAGTTTAGCAAAATGTAGCTAAATTTGATCAACAAACTTTTCCGACAATGGGATTTTGATTTACGCGAAAAGAATTAATTCTAATTTTTGCTACCAATTGCAAAGGCCGCTGTACATGCAATTGGTCTAATCAATTAATCTAAAGCTGGGGTTTCCAACATTTATTCCCTCGCGTACCCCTTAAGTAGTCTTTTTACTTTCACGTACCGTCTACTCTCGTATCCTCTCCCCCCTCCCACCAGCCATCCGTCTGTGCAAAGAAGTTTTTATCAATAATGTTAAGGGCTTATATCAGATTAAGAGCCAAAGAACTCGAATTAATAATATTTGCTCGACATATTTTTATTTTACATTTTTGCAATAGTATTAGTTCAACGCCAAAACAAATTAAATCAGTATTGTAAAAATTTCGCATTAACATAAGAATAGTTAAAAATTACACTCTGTAATAATAAAATTTTTAAGTGGCATAGTTATTAAATAGCAAGTAATCACTTGGGGAAACAGAATTCTGTAACTTTTTTCATTCCATGTGTTTTCTTGTTTCCGCATTACCAACTTTGATTTCGCGTACCCCAACTGGTCCTCTGCGTACCCCCAAGGGTACGTGTACCACAGGTTGGGAACCTCTGATCTAAAGGACTACAGAAATAACTATTTTCAAATTCTATTTTGCATTGTTCATACATGTGATTTAACCTGTTGATATTCCAAAAAAACACATTCTTTGAATTACATATTGTTCCGCAGAATGTAGAGGTTCCGTCTGAATTTGCCGGACTTGCTGTTTTATGCAGTTTTTCAAGGTGGCTAGATTATGAACGTGCTCTTTGTGAACCGCATGTTGCAGTTGACATCGCAACCAAAAATCGCAGGCTTTGCAATTCAGGAAACGGGGTGGCCACCTGCAATGAAATGGTCCGATAATTATCCGGTCGTCTCTAAAATGTTGCAGCAAAACTTTTTTACGACATGAATACAGTCGGTTGCAGGCACCTCCATTGTTTCAGTTGTGGAATAATATTTTGAACCATTGTTCGATAACGCTGTTCAGTGACATAAATTGTGACATCAATTTGAAAAATGTGCATATTAACATCAACTTGTGTATTTTGAATAACTGCTGCTCCAATTGTATTTGTTCTTACAAATTTCTCAATTCTGAGTGTAAGCAATAATTTCTAAAAGAATGTGTATCAACTATGCCAGAATATATTGTTGAGCCGAAATTGTGATTTCTATAAAACAGCTGTTCGGCTATGTGTACAGTGCCATATTGCCGTTGGTGGAGAAAATTGGAAAAAAAAATTTTTAATAAATTTTAATACCATTGTTGAAATAGTATTTAAACCTAATTTGGCTGCATTTCACTGAACAGATTTCTTACAGTCGAGCTCGAAATAGCTCACACTATTTCATGGCCACCCTGTTTTTAAGCTTTTGAACAAGCGAATACAAAGAAGTCAACATTTTA
>BGPR01052347.1:0-10621 GCA_013235015.1 Araneus ventricosus
GCTACTAGGGGTATATGTGGCAATATGGTGCGAATATTGTTCAATATCGTATAATATTGTACAATATCTTTATGCTACTAGGGGTATATGTGGCTATATGGTGCGAATATTGTTCAATATCGTACAATATTGTACAATATCTTTGTGCTACTAGGGGTATATGTGCCAATATGGTGCGAATATTGTTCAATATCTTTGTGCTACTAGGGGGATATTTGACAATATGGGATAATTAACAGAATGTCTAGCATAACAAATATTCTGATTAACATAACAACTGATTACTTGTTATGAGCCGAGAGAAATAAGTCAAATTTAGCTTCTGTGATAACGAGTTTAAAATGCGAAAATAAATTTGTTGCTGAATTCACAGTTAAGTGCTGTATCCATCATAGATCAATATAAGGGTGGAGTTGTTTCTGACACGTTTTATCCGACCCTACTACAAAGGCAATTTCCGCTAGTGTATTATTATTAAACACAATAATTTACGAAAATAAATTACGTTCTCGATTTTTAACAGATAAGAAAAACAGACTAACTATGACAAAAAGAATCAATAAATTGATTTTTTAATACAAAAACGCACCATTTTATCCTTTTGTATAATTGCAATGGAGTTCTTTTATCGAATACTTTTATTATTATTATTATTATTGGTTCAATATTCATTTTTCTGGCGCAACGATAAATGGAAAGATTCTATTTAAATACAGTAGAGTCTCCTTACAACGAAGTCTCCCTACAGCGAATTTCTCCCTATAACGAAATTTTTAATCGGAATGTTAAATAACATTCAAAATATTCTCCATATAACGAAGTGGTTGTCTCCCTTGTAACGAATTTTTTCAGACCTTTATCTTTTCGATTTTTGTCATTTTTGAAGAAAGTTGCTAATTTCTGTGCAAACAAATCGCTCACACGTGCCTGTTTCTGGAACCATTCGCATTGTTCATTCCAGCGATAACACATAACAGTAGAATGCTATGTGAAGGGTAATGCAGTTGTGGAGACCTGGGTTTCTACAGAGGGAGCAACATTTCTACTTGTCAAGATTCCAAGAATCGGGGTGGTAACAGCAAATGGATGTGACAATATGCATTTTTTGTTTATCCGTACTAGTACATATTATTCTCTAAATTGGTGAATTGTCTTCACTTTTGAGCATTTTGTTTATACAATAAAAATTAGTATAATTTTAACAAATTTATAATAAATATTAATTCATTTTTAATTGAAAGTCATAATTAAATATTTTCGAACTTATCGCACATCCTAAAAGGTTTGTAGCATTTACTTAAATAACTGCAAAATCTCTAATCTCCGTATAACGAAATTTTCTCTATAGCGAATTTTTCAACTGGAACCAAGCGATTTCGTTATAGGGAGATTCCACTGTATATTAAACCTCTTAACTGATTAACTTTCTTTGCTATCTAATAAGATGATCCTTTCTGTTTTGGAAAGGGTCGTTTTCATTCATCTCAGAAGGCAAAGAATGCTTGAGATGTTTATAGATTCTAAGTAATTTTTGTGTCAAATTATAAAGTTAATGATTAAATTTTAGTTTTCGAACTAAAAACACGATAATTCGATGCACGAGTATCCTCGGACTTTTAAGTTAGGTGGTTAATATTTATATTCATTATTGTTTTTACTTTCATTCCGTTGGAGTGAAATCGAAAATAAATTTAGATTATGAAATAACAGCAGACATATTTGAAAACATGACCAGTCATGCAAATTTTGTGTGGAAACAAGAAACTTGATACAATTGTACAATCTGGCCTTTATAAAACTCAGTTGAAATCGTAAGTTCATTTACCTCTTGTACTTCTGAGCCGATGTTTCCAAATTTCATGTTCGCCAATTCAAGTAAATGAAATACTTTTATTACATTGATGTATAATAAATTATTTCCATTTTCTTCAAATGTTCCCTCTTATCAACTTTGAAGTCCATCCATGTGATGTTTCAAAGTTTTCTAATGATTTGACATGCAAAAATGATGTTTGTGATGAAGTTTTCATTGGTTAAGAATCGTTTAGTAAGAGTTTCTAATCGACCAATAGATGGCGCTACCAGTATTGCGGAGTTATACAATAAACACTGAAATAACTCGATGGATTAACAGATTCTTGAAATAACACGCTCCGGTGACAGATATATATTATTTCTATAAGAGTTTGAATCAGGAGGCGTGTCTTATTTTCGCCATTTGTTTCAGAACCGTTCTGAACAAATTATATTTTCAGTTTCATTAATGATAAATTTTCTGTTCCAATACTTAAAACTTTCTGTTCCAATACTTATAAATTCTCTGTTTTTTCCTGTTCCAATACTTATAAATTTTCTATTCCAATACTTATAAACTTTCTGTTCCAGTGCTTATAATTTTTTTGTTCCAATACTTATAAATTTTCTATTCCAATACTGATTCCATACTGATATATACTTTCATTTTCATACATAATCCATACTGATTGAATCCTCGGCCCGTTTCTTCTTATAAATTACTTTCTAGAAAGTAATAAAAATGCTTGAAAATAAAAGAAAGTAATTTACAAAAATCAGAAGCGGCCCGAAGTAAAGTTACCAACCGGCGAAGTCAATATGGCGTCCCCTCAAATTGACGTGTTTTTTTTTTTTTTTTTAATTCTATAATGTCTGCATTCTAAATGTCATGCAAACTTTTATTTAGAAATATGCATATTTTACCTACAAATATGACTTAATATTATTAAGGTGAGAATTTTTAACCTTCAACCATATTAGTGGTCTTATTGAAACTAAAATAATATTATCAATAAATTTTTAAAATATATGACTTTATTCTCAAGTCTATGAAGACAATTTTTTTTTTCCCTTCACACTCCCGTTTTG
This sequence comes from Araneus ventricosus, assembly GCA_013235015.1. NCBI lineage: Eukaryota > Metazoa > Arthropoda > Arachnida > Araneae > Araneidae > Araneus > Araneus ventricosus. Next base: position 2,884 of record BGPR01052347.1, read on the forward strand.
GCGCCACCTCGGACTTTGGCGCCATGGGCTGTTGCCCGGGAATCGAGCCACCTCCGATAAAAAAAAAAAAAATTAATTACACAGGACTCTACAGAAAAGATGGATGCACCTAGTTACCAAATTTGGCACGTAGTTATTTCTTGTGTATTAGGTGTTCTAAGTAAGGATTTTCAAAATTTTAATTAATTAAAAATGAATTAATGGCAACACTAAGGATAAACTAACATGGTTTTTAATTGCTAAAAAATTAATTGATTAATCGCCATGTAATCATCACTACTATCTTCCTTGTGTTTCATAGTACGTATATATGAGCGAAATTTTAAAACTCTCGAAAGTGTATATTTCTACAGCTTACAAACTATTTATAAATTTTCATTTTTAATTATATTGATGGAATCTTCTCTTTTTATAATTTTGAAAGTAAAAGCAGAACCTGGTTTTCGAAAAACACTGTCATTATTTATGGCGAACGTTTCCAAGAAAATATTTCAATAAAGCACTTTATTTATTATTAAGCTTTAAAATGTTAGTAATCAGTGCTAGAACTCATAAGCAATCAGTTCTTATTTCAACGTCTGCAGACAAATTTCTTACGAAAGAATGAATCCCCATGAAATTGCTGAATAATCTTCTTTCAAGAAAATTGCGATGCAAAGCATTTGCAAATATTCATAAATCCATCTCAATCGGTTTAATTTTTGTTTTAATATTACAAGGAAAAAGTCGTTTGCTTGAAATATTAACCATACATTTAAAAAAAACCCATGATTTATCAAGTCTGTGGCGAATGTTCTCAACAATAGTACTATGAATTCTTCTCTTAGTAAGTATGATTATCTTTTCTTTTTCTTTTTAAATTTTAAAGAGTAATTCTTAATTAAGTTCTTCTTTGGCTGCACTTATTTTTATTATATCATGGATTTTAAAATTAAATTGTTTATTGTTTCTTCTATTATAACCAGCTGCTTTGTTGAGAGTTTAATTTGTTTGATTCTTCGCTGAGGCAATTATGTGTCATGAATAATTTTCAGTTACTGATTAGCTTCTCAGTGATATATCAATTTTATTTTGTAGTTGTTACAATTCACTGCCTTCTCCTTTTTATGGTAGGTGTCGCTACTAGAGCCATCCGGGTTTTTCCCATGATGCCTCTCTCTCTTCTTCTTTTGTGTACTTGTCTTGTGTTGTTGTTCTCTGTCTTGCGTCTTGTGCCTTTTAATCTACTGTGTCGTGGAACTTAGCCATCTAATAAAAATGGCTCCTGAAATTGAATTAATTCTTCAACAGCGGCATTCCATATAAACATGAGTCTCGTCCCTCTACAATTTCCGTTCACTTTTTCGTTACTTTTTTAATGTTGTAATGAAATTTATCGCAATTCTATTGTTTAATCTATTCTTTCACCCGTGCCTTTTGCCAATGTTAAAGTTATGATGAAAAAATATTTTTTTAAAAAAATTGCTTTCTTTGGACAATGATTCAGAAGCAGAATTTTCACTTTTGCTTTAATTAACTTGAAAATATTTTTAGGCTGACATTCTTTCTGTAAACTGGGTGATTCGCTAAGAACAGAATGCTACGGCTGATGCAATCAACCCAGAAGAAGACAAAAGAGACGAATCAAGACTAATGCATTTTCATACTACGATGTTTCGGAGTATAGGTTAAAAATTTAAGGAAATCTTTTTGTTTGAATATTTTTTGAAGTAAAATTTGAAATCTTAATCGTGAGTTCTTTCCAGGATGAAACATAAAAAGGTGCCAAGCTCAAAGCGATATCTTCAGGAAGGATCAGTTGAACGAATTCGTTCTAAGGGAATTCTAATTAGAATCGAATGAATGAATTCTAAGCTCGCACTTTCTTGTGGAGAAATTTTAATCGGATCGTATAATACACTTTTTCGGTCTTTGTGTCTTCGCTTAACATTTAACACCCTGTGATTTTTTTTATAATTAATTTCAAAATTATTTATTTTAACTGCTTTCGTTTTGACTCGAAAATCGGTTACATTTGCAAAACTATTTGGGCAGTAAAAATGCATCTTCAGTCTAGGGGTTCATAGGAGTGTCTGCCAAAAGTATGCTTGGAAAATGGAGGCCCATTTTTACTTGGTTCAAAATGGCGCTTCAATTTTTATAAATAATGAGTTAAAATGTATAAAGAAAACTTTTGCAACTGCATTTCGAAATAAAATTGTTATTTATCAATTGTATTTTATCAATGGTAATAAATCTTTTCATATGTCAATGTAATCTGTATATTGTTTGTATATATTGTATGTGTATTTATATGTATTAATAAATATTTTAAGAATATTTTGATATAAAAATGAAGGCGTCTAAAATGTGCACACTGTTTGAAAAAGTAATTAGTTTAAACGAGAGCCATAATAAATTTTTAAATAAGACACTTAAATTTATAGGTAATCAGAAATTTTAAAACGTTTTATTTATAACACAAAGAATGTCCTGTGTCTCATAGTAGAAAATTTAAATAGTACCTTCTGAACGTATTTTATAATTGAAATGAAAAGTTAACGCCCATTTCATGAATAGCCTCCAAACAAAAAAAAAATTCATTATTTAATTAATTTCATTCCTTTTCTATTTGCATATCTTCATTGTGCATAATCAAATACCTGCTTAATCGAAAATTTGACGTTAAAAATGCCGATATTCGCTCAAACTAAAACATCCGCAGTTTCAAAGTTAGAAATCTTCCCCAGCAAATTATGCTTAATTCATATCCATGATTGTTAAGACTATTTCTGAAGAAGAAAGTAATGAACAAGAAAAATACGAAGCACCATCGGTCTATTAAAGAAATCATTCACTACTTTAACAACGGTAGTCCCTCTCCTAAAAGTCTTCAATCAAACGCGAATGAGAAAGATGAAGGCCTGCTTAATACACAATGAATCATCTGTCTACATAAATCTGATAGACGAGTGAAAGTGGAAATCGAATCTCAAGGGAAACGATGAAGATTAAAATCATTAGAACGCAGGTGAAAACCAGGAGTTGCCAGCCGTTTAGGCTAAAATCTGATGTTTCTTCTATTTCTTATTTGCACAAAGAAGTTGCTAATTAAGTATTGTACTATCCCTAGTCTAGCCACTGAAATATTTTGTAATAAAGATAAATGGTTTTAGTAATGACTCAATTTTATTGACGAATGTTAATTTCTAAAATCGATGGAACCCTTGTTTGAATATCTCTCAATCGATATGCATCGTTAGTCAGGTTTGTTTGATCACTGATAAAGTAATGGATACTATTCTTTAAAAATTTAGAATAGGGTTCGGTTTCATTATCCAATACAAATAAGACAGACGATAATTATTCCATCTGTCTTTGCGAAGTGAATGATGGTTTTGCATTCCGCTTACGAATAGCAAGTACGAATACTTAGAAATCGTCTGCGATGCTCCAATGCGAAAATGTATTTCTTGTTCTGATGAATGCATTCGTATCGTTTAAATTTCTTTCTTTACTATACAATAACAGTAAAACAAGCGATAATTATTTCGACTGTTCTTTTGTATAACAGAAAAGGTTATTTTACGAATGCAGTGAATGAAAAGAAATTGCTTCGATGCGTAGCATTTTCTTTTCTTATAGATCAGAATATTGATAACCGTTCAATAATTCTAGAAGATCTGCATAGAATAAGAAAAAAAGCGTAAAATGTTCAGTATTTAATAGAATCATTCTAACATCATTAAAATGCTATTTCAGTCCTTAAAATTGCTGTAGATATTAGTCTTCCTAAATATAATTTTTTTGCTACTAGTTATAATCTGGGCAGTAAGTTCTGTTGGGTTACTAAATTGCCGTTTTTAAGTCCAATTTTAGGAAATCTTTGATTTAAAAAAACTTAGGCTTAGAACTTTAAACTGAAAACTTAACTTCTTTTCTAAATTATTAACAGCAAAAATTATTCTAAATAGGACTATCTTATGATCCTACTGGGATACCAATTGAAAATATTTAGTGTATTTGTATGTTTGATGTGAAAACTTACCAGGAAATTCGATGCCCTTTTAAGCATCACACTTTTTAAAGCACAGAAAAGTATGTCAGTTTTATATTTTACTTTTATTTATATGAACAAGTTTGTCATTATATTGATGTGGTCTCTCTGATAAGACTTCCTTTGATTGGAAAAATTGGATTACGCATTTTTACATATCGCAAAACTATCTGAAGCATAATTTTACACGAAAATTTAATATGAAGAAAATTTTCATTCCTATGCTTGCGTCCTACAAATGCTATGCTACATTACAAATTGATTCATGACGTATGATGTTTTATGAAAAGAGTAAGAATTTCCAAACACAAAAATCCAGTTACACCTGTTTCTACTCTTAACTGAAAATTGCTTTTAATACGTTTTTCTTTTAATTTTTGCATATTATATCTGTTATGTATTTCTGATTATATAAGTCTAAAGGAATTAAGCCTCAAGCAGATTTTTTTTTCAAATTTATTTTATTCTTGTTAAGTCAATGCCGAAACAAACTGATGAATTTATTCGAACATTTAACGGTATTTGAAAAGTGCAATGCATTTTGCAGAATTCCTTTTCAATTCGGATTCTAATCTTTATGCATTCCCATCAACAGAGTAATATAATTCCATCATCAATTCCGGAAATGTATCTGTAGAATGTTTAATAACTCAGAAATATTTGATCATGAAAGATAGTAATACAAAAGACTACATTTCCGCAATGGACAAAAGACTAGAAAATCATGTTTCTGTAATGAATTTCTATCAACTGATGAATCGATGATTTAATTAATTTTAACAGGCACTCGCTGTTTAGTTGATTAGGCCTTCCAGGCTATTAAAATGCAATTATTAGCTTCGGATTCTTTAATGCAGCGTGCACATTTCAGTAAATTGAGTACTGATTTATAATTAACATGAGCACAAGCTGTGTGGCTTCTTATTTTATTTAATTATTAATTTTCGTAGAATCCGATCAGTCATCTGATGAAGAATGAGTGGTTTCTAAAAATGGCGTTAATTAGAATGGATAGTATAATGATTTAGGATATCATTTCAAATCAATAATGAGTTGCCGAAACATTTCAACGGAGAATTGATTTCATTTTTCTGACGAACGTACCACTTTAAAGTTTCACCAATGTTTAAGTTAAATAAAATCAAAATTCTAAAGAAATTTTATTATGCGCTTTGACATTAAATTTAAAAAGCGAATTTAACATATCTGAGCTTCAGTGGCCGCATACACATAATATAAATAGAGACATATGATTATAACCCATGATATTTACATTCTTTTATTATCCATTTTCAAATCATCTACGCCTTCACTGTTATCTAACCACTGCGATAACTTTATTTGCATTGATTGATAAAATTAAACCCGATTACCATTTCACAAGTTTGAAATCCATACGATTTTAAATCGATGCGAATGCGATGTTTGAAATCGATACGAATCCTAATTTTAAAACAAATAAGAGTGATGAAAAGATTTTAATTATATATATTGAAATTACATAATAAGCAATTAATGATAAAGGGGATCGAAGTGGCCTCTTTCTTTAACGAGGACAGCAGTGAGGTGGTTCTGGAATCCATCCATTATGCGTGAGACTTCGCTATCAATCGTGTGGACTGCAGTCTTTTTCTCCGACCAGTTCTTGTTCTGAAACTCCTCCGGCCATACCCGTTGCACTGCCTTAACATTTTCATGGCATTTGGCCATTTCGAAAACAATAAACACTCGAATATCTGTTAAATATTTACTCATTTTGCTTGTGACAATCACAACTGAATAACACACTTAAACTCATCTTTCACTACGAAACACACACCTATACAATTGCCCGCTCTAATGATCATGCGCACCAAGTTTGGTCTCGCTTGCTCGCAGCTAGCGCCATCTATTAGATTGTTTTTCAAACATTACTCGCTGGACCACCCGGTATTCTCTTATTTAAACTTAGCTTCAGAACTCATACCGTAATTTTACTTCTACTAGCCACATTATATTCAGAAACCTCTTAATCTTTGTTTGTTTCTAATTATATAGAATTTATTGTTAGACACATGGAAAAATATCTTCGAATTTTGAGCAACTTGGACAAAACATAGGCTCTTTCGGCAATAAATTGCGAACCAAGCCGTATCAGATTGGTATTGACCTATATCCTCAATAAATGTTTTGTAATCCCCAAAAAAATAACAAAAATAGCTAAAGTTCAATGATTTGAAACTGCCGATATTATTTGCCGGAGGAAACCCAACTAGTACTAGCATTAAGCTACTACTTATTTTTTCAGTAACGCAAAACTTCCTAAATTATTCCTACTTAAGACATCATTTTTATCTCAAGCAACTTAGCAAACCAATTTTTGACTTTTCAAAGGTGCTAACTGTAATCAGAATTCGTTTTATTTATTTATAATTTATGGATATATAAAGCAAGATTTAAAGGTAAATAGAACGAATTTAGTTTTATTGTCATGTTTGAAGATTAAGATGATTTTCTTGATTATTTTTGTTGGATTAGTCCTTCTTTTTAAGAGCCAGAATTTTGCTACCCGGTTCCACAGGGGGTTCGTCCCAACTCGTGTTTCATAAATCCTGCTCCGGAATATTTATTGATATTATTGAAATAAGTGGTTCCTTTTTTAAAAAAGGAGTTAATAATTACATTTAAAAATGCTGGCCTATTTAGAAGTAAAGCTAAAGTTCTGACCTATTTAGAAGTAAGTTAAAAATTTCTATTTTAATTATATTCTCTTGAGAGATATTTTTCAAGGCCCTGCTCGTTTCTGAGCTAATGATCCTCCACTGGTACCACAATGGAAATATCCAGCTCAGATTCCAAGTAAACAATAAGGCAACTCTGAATAAAAAGCTTTTTCACTCTCTAAAATAAAACACTCTCATTTGTCTCGATTCAGTAGCATACAGCAGTCGATTCTATCTCTCCAATACGCAAAACAAAAGCCAAGTAACTAACTAACTGATCAAGGAACCCGCCAGCCAACATGGCTGCTATTTATAGAAAAAAAAACTGCTTTTTAAAATTTTATTTTAAATATATTCTTTTGAGAGATATTTTCAAGGCTCTGCTCGTTTCTGAGCTAATGATCCACCATTGGTACCACGATGGAAATATCCAGCTCAGATTCCAAGCAAACAATAAGGCAACTCTGAATTAAAAGCTTTTTCACTCGCTAAAATAAAACACTGTATCATTTGTCTCGATTCAGTAGTATAGAGCAGTCGATTCTATCTCTCCAATACGCAAAACAAAAGCCAAGTAACTAACTAACTGATCAAGGAACCCGCCAGCCAACAAGGCTGCTTTGTAATCGTGCCTCGTCTCGGCCCCCCTTTCCCTTTTATTATGTGTCCGACTGCCATCTAAACGATAAGGGACCCATTGCCGGGGTGGCAAAATCAAAAGGGCACAGGCCGACGTGCACCCCCTGATCTCTCCTTTTGCCTTGGGATCAATACCGGTCTCATTTGGTCCATCGGATTAAAGGTTTAGGAGTTCTCCGACCACCCTCTCCGGGAAAAGAGGGTGGGGGTGAGGCACAAAAGAAGATCGCTTGCAGGTCAACAATTGGACGATTTTCTGGTTCCTTCTTAGGAGGATTTTTCTTAAATTGCAGTTACTCTTATCTCCTACTTCTGGGCCATTCTTTTTAAAAGGGATGGAGAAACAGGAATCGTTTGGCGG
>BGPR01052349.1:0-10620 GCA_013235015.1 Araneus ventricosus
AATGTAAAGACATAGGAATGTCTTATGGCGGTGATCAGATTTTTTGGCTCGAGTAGTGAGGTGTTTTTTCATAAGACTGAGGGGTAAAATTTTCAAGAAAATTCTTCGGCTTGGTGGTATTATTAACAGGCTTAATACAATTTTAAATATTTTTGACATTGTTAAATGAAATATTAAACCGCCGTAATGCGCACTGGATATAAAATTACCAAACTGAAACTTTAAAACGTGAAAAAAAGTATCAAATTACACGAGCTGGCGCGCTGAATAAACTTTACGACAGAAGCATAAAACAGTATGAAATCAACTTGAAACTAGGATAAGCCCATTTAATCCCGAAGCGAGGTGTCGCATGAAGGAACAGAAATTATCTTCAGGCAGTCATGAGCCCGAATCTGAGAACAGGGTATGAAATATACCTTTTGTCGTAAATTTTACGTATGCGTGCGCGCTGGTAGGTTTACAAATCCGAAGTGAAAATAAAAAAATTGCACAACTTTGCACAGTTTAAACCAACCCTAAATTTTTTTTCTCTGATCTATTTTCATTTCTTTTGGATTTCCGTATTTTCTCGACTAATTGATGGATGGCGTCGTCTGTTGAAAGACCCTCACGGAATCCAAATTTGTTTGGACGGATGAAGTTATTGGCTTTAATGTGGAAGTTGACTCTTTGGAGAAGGATTTTAACGAGTATTTTCCCTATTGTTGGCGGAAGTGTGACCGCCCTGTAGGATTTCATGTTGGATATATCTTTTCCATTCTTTAAAAAGAACAAATGTTCCTTTTTTAAGGGAGCAGGGGAACAGTTAAGCTGGAGTCACTTGTTGAATTAGGAGTAAAGAAGGTTGGAAATTCTATTGTTGATTTCTTTTAATATGACTAAGTATATTGAATCCTATCCTGAGCTTTTTTTAATGGTGATTTTTTGAGGATTCTTTTGATTCAATTCTTGAAAATAACCAGTTTCTGGGACATATGAGGGTGACGAGGAGGAGAAGATTTTTTGTCTTGGGGTGGAGGGTAAAGTTATTTTAGGATGGACAATGCAAAAGGACTGGAATCTCTTTTAGCTGGGTTCCCGAGAAGTTTGAAGATATCTGCTGGAGGATATCTATTTTTGACGACGGCTTTGTATGGCAGCCAGAAGGGGTCTGTGGCTCTAGTGCACATGTTCCAGAACGAGTATCTTTTAGCTTTTTTGAGCTGTGCCTTTTTCTCAGAAAAGGCTATTTCAAAACGCTGTTTCTATTCCCCTTCTGTTTTGTGGAGTCTTGTGTTGAAGGCCTGGATCTCTTTTTTCTTGTTTCCTAGGCTTTGATTCCATCATCTGATGCTGAAGCCGGTTTTGACTTTCTTGATTTTCTAGGTAGCTTTAAAACCTTTGAATATTTATAGCTGTAATTTTTCTGCGATGTTGTCGAGATGATCTGAAGGGGTGAATTTTGCGATGGATTGTTGAAGATGAGGGACTATTATTCTCAGTTTTTTTATCTTTTTATTGTGACCCCATTGGCACTTTTGAACCTAAGATAGTTGTTTTTTGTTTGATTTATCATGATGTCGGTTTCTATATATTTGTGATCGCTGTGTGAGAATTCATAGAGGACTTTCCTGTTGCAGGTGGTGGTTAGTTCAGGACCCTTGGTGATTGAGAGATCAGGCCATCCCTTGGTTCCACGTTGCTCGAAAGTTGGGGGAGATTTCTTTTCGTTGAGGAGAAGAAGTTGAGGACCCATGAGAAAGTCTTTTACTTCCATCAATCTCTGATCTTCATTCCTGTTTCCCCAATTTCTGATATGGGCGCTTAGGTCAGTTACTATGAGGACTTTCTCATCACCTCATGTTTGTTAGAATGGCGTCTAGATCGCGAAGGGTGACCAAGGACAAAGTCTTCAACTTGCATCCCCCTCTGATCTTCATTTCTGCATCCCCAAACTCTTCTAAGAGCGTTTAGATCAGCTCCTATGAGGTCTTTCTCATCATCAATGTTTCTTGGAATGGCGTCTAGCTCCTGAAAGGTGTCGTGGATGTTATTGTAAAGAGACGAGTGGGCTGATATCACAGAGAGTGGTCCTTGGTCTTTTTGTATTTTAATAGCTGAAGAGTTTTCTATTGCTTAGAGAAATATGGGTTTAATGCAACAGGGCACAGAAATAATCCCTGACTTTTTTATTATTCGACAGCCATTATTTCCAAGATCTTGGGATGCCTGTAATTTTCCCATAAAAGATATAATGTTCTTGAGAGAGGAGTAGGATTGGGTGGTATTTTTTCTATGCTTCTATGAGGGCTGTGGTGGCTATTTCTGATTTACTTCCCCACTTGGCCATTTCGTGTTCAACTACACTCATCCAAGAAAACCTCGTTGGTCTGTTGCCTTTGGACACATCGCACGCTGGTCACACGACTTATCGGAAGCAAGAACAGATGTGAGGACAATCGTCTCCCTCCGGGAGCATGGTATACACTTCCTTCCACGTATACCCGTTCAACTGACAGAGAACCCCTTGGTTCCGAGCTCCGGGGTATACAGTGGCGTTAATGTCATCTATTTTCATAATTTTTTGAAGTCAGTCCTGGAAACCATCGGAATTTATTTTTAAAATCTACCATGTCAGAGGAGAATTTTTACTTTTTCTTCAAGTGGCAGAAAAATAAATGTCCGAGTCGAAAAAGTTATGTTTGGAAGACGTCACTGACTTGTTTTGTCAGAAATATGAATTAATAAATATCCAGTCGACAATAAATTCGAACATTGTTTCGAAAATTTATATATCTCACCTAAGAGGCTGAGTATGGAATCTAAAATATATTATAAATTTTTAAGACATGAATACTGGATGGCTTCAGTAGTATTTTAAATTGGTTTTAACGTTTATTTCTGATTTAGTAGTTGACAAGAACACACAATCTACGCGAAAACTCTCGGAGCAATTTAGAAAGTGATTTGAAATTTTCGATTCGATTAAGCTGCTTCAGTGACAATCTCCAAAGTTCTGTCTACAGATACAAGGTAAAAAAAATTTGGAAACCCTTACGAAAAATAATTTTTCATAAATGACAAAAATATAAATCATTACAATTATCCATTGCGCTTAAAAGATAGTTATTAAGATGATTTGGTATACTTCCATGCAAAGTCATTCTAAAAATTGAATTCTCATATTATTTTAGTGAAAAATGCGGCAATTCAAGTCTTAAAAATAACTTTTTTTAAATACTTAATGATATTCATATAACGTTTATATTATATTAACGAAAATATTATATTAATCAATTTCCAAGTTAAAACTTTATAAGGAGATGCGCATTCTTGCTTAGAAACGGTATTTTGAATTAAGAAAAACTCTGCGTTTAGAAGTGAATTTTGGCAGGTTTTTCGTTAAACTTAAGAAGAAAAAGCTCTAATAAATTATTTAGTTTTACTTAAATTATAAGACAAAAAACTTCAGAAATCGTCTAGATATTAGCGCAGCGCCATCAATTGTAGAAATTTTAAAAATTCGTTGTACTTTTTTTCTTTTCTCTTCTATTTTTTTCTATTTCATAGAGAACATCACTTGTACTACAAACCAGTAAAAGTTAGTTTCATTTTGAGCCTTAGAACCGGATTTATGGCACATTCTATATATGTGAACTTTATTTATAACAATGCTGTATCTGCTTTTGCGGTGTTTTCCGGCGTGTTTCCGACCAAGCTGCACGGGATTGTAATAATGCAAATGCTTTTATTTCCTGTTTTCCAACAAGAAAGTGAAAATATTGAATTATAAAATTAGTTACTATGAATAAAGAATGAGTTTCAATCCCTTTCGAGTGAAATAAAGATAGAAGTTATATAAGACAAAGTTTGACATATATAGAGACAACAGAAAATAACATAAGAATGGCGCGATACAGTACAATACAAAATTTTAACTATTACATTATCACAAATACCATACAATTTTATAATTTAATATGAATTATTAGAACATATCGAAATAATGTAGTTTATACGAACATTTTTGTATTGCAGAATTACACAAGAACCAAATACCTTTCAAACCACAAATGTCAAACAATTTTAATCTACGCTATCTTTCTAATCTCTATTTAGAGGCAGGGTGAAACGAAACTGGATTTTTAGCATGATCTCGCTCCAAAGTCCGGACTTCAAAAAGTTTCAACGCTGCTTAACAATCTTTAGTGTTTCACTTAAAGTTTATTCTCTGTATGAGAAAAAGACAACTTCAAAGGAACAATTTTGTTAAACATGTTTTGCGAAAATTTTAAACCGAGATAAGATTTTTCAATCATTAGTTTGAAAACATTTTAATAGAAACAATCTAAATCTTCTGAAATATTCATTAATATATGCCTTTTAAGACAAACGCGTTCTTTTTAGTTTACTAGCCTTTTCGAGTCTCTGGTTTCAGTTATATTAGAAAAGTAATGTTTCTTGGTGATTTTTTTTTGTCTTTTTCTCATACAGAGAAGAAGTTTTAAAAAAAATATTTGAAAAATGGAATTGGAAAGAATACATAAAGAACAGAATCTTCAAAATAACAGCATACCAAGAAGCAGCAATATACAGGGTTTGCATTGTAAGGTGTTTGTGTTTATCTAGATGTGTGTTCTCTAACTTCCTGAAGTTCGTACTCAGAGTATTGATACACCTTATATATAAGTTTGACAGATATGTCAAATCATTTACTGAACATCAGTGTCAATGTTTTTATAACCTACAGCTAACAAATCTCTATAACCCCTATTAGCACAAGATATTATTCCATATATCCAATGATGTTCCTACGATATTCTGAATACCGCACAACATAGGGAAGATATCGAATGAATATTGTTGGAGCATTTTGCGCTAATAGAGACGTCTTCAGAATAACTATAATATCAATAAAATATTTAAAAACCAAGCAGATTAATACAACTCTCCATTTAAAAAAGCTAATATTTTCAATAATTTCTTAACCCTTTATTTCCCGACGGTAAAAAAAGTACTAATTTAATTATGTTTATATATTCGTTATTCTTAATACTATCCACATGAACACGGGGAATGTAGTTCCGACTGCTAAGAGTAGATGGCAGATGAAGAAAAAAATTATTTTTTTTTATTGTTAATCAAATTAATTATATTATATTATTTCATTACAAAAATTTAACTTTGTTGGGGTTTCTCTCCATTACAACGTATCCAAAATAAAATTGAAAAGTTGCTGGCTGGTAACTTAATTCGGTAAATAAAGAGTTAAAATAATATAAATAAAAAATACTTGATATTACAATTTACCACTTTCTATCTGAATGGTGTGCACAATATTCATATTCTTCGAACAGTCAAACTTTCATTGCTCTTTTACCATTGTAGCTAGCAAATCTCCTTAAAATAACAGCGTTCACATAACTGAGATTATGAGGAATCCGACCAAAATGAATATACACCAAATAATTAGAAATTTCTCTTAAAAACACATTATTGGTACTGAAATTTCAATTAATTTTCTCTGGTTGGAATATTATAAGGTAAACTCCTCACAATACCCTTGGATCTTTTTTGTGCTTTGTTTCTGATTTACGCTGTAACGATCACCAGTAATAAATAGGACAGTCTATATTTTCCATGGATGAGATGGAATATTTAAAGAAAAGTCCACTCATATGTCTCTGCTGCTCTCGATGGTGTAATAACTGTTCAATTTTATTCTTCAAAACATCATTCAATGTTTCACTGCTATTTTCCTAAAGTTCCTATTAAAATTCCGTAAGTGAGGAGAGTTCCGAAAGCTGTGATAATGAGTGACCTATCTAAAACGTATATATTCCATAAGGTTAGAAAATTCTCTTGATAGAGACATTTTTGAATTTCAGAATTCAAATTTTTATTATTATTTGGTATTTCAATCAGGGAACCCATCACGTAGGCTTTGGCTCTTTTTGTGGCTTCATTAGTAACCGATGCTGGAACCATAATCAGCAATAGATGGGACAGTGCATATACTCCGTTGACACACGAGGAGAGCATAAACAATGGATAGACGTCGGTTTCAAATGCAATTCTGTAGCCGGTTTGAAACAGTTCAATCATGGACATAAGAACAATAACGAAGGCAGTGAGAGCAAAACATTTTTCGAATTGATTCAAGCTGTTCGTTACTTTCATGAATGTTTTATATAATATATTATTTTGGTGAATTAAACTGTTGGAATTATTATTTTCAAGTAGATGTTTGTAGATGCTTCGAATGTGTAGACAGACTAAACAGTAATACAAAGCAAAGAGAGAGATAGCTGAGTTCATTATTAAAAGGAATAGTAAGTCGATTCCATAAATAATCAAGAAATATGAAGAATCGAATTTCAATGTCTGCATTATGCTATTTTTAGGGAGATAATTTTTGTAAAATACTGACAGTGACAATGCGGCAGTAATGAATATGTAAGTTATCGCAGAAGCTTCGAAAACGAGGATAAGTGTCAATACATATCTCTTTGGTTTTGTTTTATAATTGGACATATTTTTCGATAATTCAGTCAAATCTTGTATAACACGAAACAACTCTTTTCTGTTCCGGCGAAGTGATATATAAAAAAAAAGTATTGTAACTATCAGAAAGCTGTATGTGTATTCAGCTTCTTTGTCTCGCCTAACAACGAACCATATTAATTGCGTTAAAATTCTTAAGAGTATGATGGTAAAGCAGAAGTATTTAAAATATTTATTCATGCAGCCTTTCTTTTGATTTTGACTATCTCTCGAATGACTGAAATCTAAAATTTCTTTATCTTCTGAAAAATCTCCAACATCGATCCCGGAAATTTGTAAGAAGTAGAATATGATCTTGAAATCTTCCATTGTGGAATCCTTAGCAAACTTACATTCTTCAATTCTTTCCTCTAGAGATACTTGTTCAATATTTTTGTCCCAACATATACGGTTATGATAGCTTTAAATATGTCTTGGTGTATCGGAGGAACTACTATTGTTAGTATCTTGTGAAATAAAAATAATTCATAGTTTTTTTCGAATATTTAAAGAGGGGCATCATCCTACTATCTCTTCAAGGATTTGACTGTCTGTGATTGCTGGTCAGTATAGTAGTATATCTGTAGTGGTATAAGTTCAGAGGACGCAATCTCCTCCTTTCATTGATTAATAACAAGTATGAAATGAATCCGTGTTACACAAAGCATTTGGTTTCTCCGAATGTTTTCTACGTATCCGTAACTTATTTATTTTATAATATCATTGATCCTAATGCATCAAACAGACAATAATTGTTAATGCTTCTTACTGCATCAAAAACATCTATATTGAAACATTCAGTGTCGGAAATCATTTTAAAGTATTGGAGTATCTTGGTTGATAGAATAAGCAATTATATACGATGATGTTCAATTTAAAGAACGCGTTAGTAAAGCCGTGCTACACTATTTATTTTCTTTACTAAATTTTAAAATCTTTCAATTCTGGTTGTAACGAATCGATTTGTAGAATTCAGCGTACGAATAAAAGCAACTGGTGTTATGAATGTTTCAAATAGCTTATTTTCTTTCACATTTAATAGTATTTTCAATTGATTTCTAAGGATTATAAATTTGAATGTTGGATATCGTTTTATTAGAAAAGATATCTTAAAATGCTTTTCAAATGCGTGAGAAGTTTGTCTGAATTTAAGAGAACTTTAGCTTAATGTATTGTGATTTTCAATCTATTTAAGTACTTACTAAGATGACTTTCTGCAATTAGTTTTCTTTTGGTAAACTAGAATATAGAATTTATTCATATCTTCTAACAATTGTATTACCTGTTGACCGAAACAAATTCGAACAAATCTTTCATTGTTTGTCAAACATTCTCTTTTCGGTGTGTCTGTGTCAGTGCATCCGACTCCGATTCCAAGTTACCATCTCAATTGCAAAAATTTCCATTGTGTAACTTCAAAACGAGAAATAGTCTGACTGAATTTTCACAAAGCAGGTCAGTTTTCTTTTGCATTACCTAACAAAGAAAAGGGGAGTTTTCCCCTTTCGTTTTTCTTGTATACTTGCATAATATGGATCGTGATGTGCTTAGCTTCGTTGTATAGTGATGAAAATTGAGTATGCTTTTTGTAACTTATCCCTTTAAGTGATCGGACACAAAATTTGAAAAATTTATTTTCCCTTATGTGAGCCTCAATAACTTCTAATTGAATTACCTAATCTCAGGACAATAGTCTTTAAAATCTTGTAACAAAACCTGCGTGATTATTCCCTCCTCAACTTTCCTTTATACTTAGAAGATATGGCGCATTATGTGTTTAGCTTCAAAGCGTACTGATAAAAATTGAGTATGCATTTTGTAACTTCCACTTTAACGGATAGGACATGAAATTTGACACATATTTGTGTCAAGACCACATACCAAATTTATCTAACTAATTGTTTGAGATACCGCATTCACATATAAATGAATAGAGAGATAATGAACTGGTTGATGAATTTCACCAACAATTTGAGACACATTTATAATGCTGATGATAAAATAATATATAAAATTTCATTCCTCTGGCTTACCATGTTGCTCAATCATCAGTTTCACATGCATACGGACGGAAGGACGAACAGACTTTGGTTATTCACATTTCGTCCAAACTATGACATTAATCAACAGTTTTGTTGTCTGGACAGGAAAACAAATTTCATTTGTCCAATCTTGTTGTGTTTTAGGATTATTGTTTTCACAGACAGACAAATAATTCCAATTTTTTTTTCTTTCATATGAAAACCTCTTTATCGAATTTTCTGACGACGATAATTTTTTCTCTTTGTATACAAGAAAGATTCCTTTGTCTTGCACATTAAAACGTTTAGTGACCGGAATGGACACGGTTACGGGTGTAAGAGATTGCATACTGTTTTCTATACGAGAAAAAAAAAGAACCATAGAAAGATTAATTTATTGACTTAATATTCATTAAAGTAACGTAAATCGGTTTCTCCTGCGATTTTGTAAAATAAATAACAGTCCCATATCGCACGCACATTTGCAGCAAGATTGATTTTTTTTGGATATTATATCTTCACATGGAAAACTTGATGCAACAAGTTTGCCGCGAAATTCCTGCAAAGTGACGCAGCATAATTAACCAACCCACTTGCAAAACAAGTTTGCTTTGAAGTTGATGCGAAACACTTACACACCACGATTTCAAAACAACTTTGCTGCAAATTTGATACGGCACAGTTACACACCACGACCTGAATACAGTTGCATATATCTGGTTTTGATTCTTTGGCTCTGTTTTAAAAAACTTCCGATTGTGAATAACTTCTCTTTGACTGTCCTTCTTATTATTAATACAATAAATTAATGATAATTTGACAAAACTAACAATATCGTAATATAAAAAAATATTAGTTTGAAAAATTCTCCATCTCAACTTTTACAAAATATAGAACTCGCGCTTTAAAGAAAACTATATCATCCTTTTCTTAATGTTGAAATTTTAACGTTCATAAAAAAAATTGAAATTCAACCCCCAAAACAGTCAATGTTTGTTGAAAATACTAATTTACTTTGTGTCCCATATTTTTAAAAGTAATTACTTTTGAACCCTAATTTCATAATTTATTCCACTAGCAAAACATAGTTATTAACGAAAATCGCTCTCTCTCTTTAATTTAAAATTATATTCTCAAAATTATTGAAACATTTTTAAATCAAGAAGACAATTGGAAAATAACTTGTAGTTTGTGTATAATAATCTTAGCTATCGTCGCTGCGCGATGATTCGCTAGTCTAGTGTTTAAGGCGACAGGTTGGTAACTTCCAGGGTTCGAAACCAAGATTCGTGTGCGTACTCTCTTTTTTCTACTCGTTTGCAATGAACTTGACGTGACAAGTTTGCTGCAAGTTCGACGCCTGGTGACTTCGCCGCTTTTGAAAAAACTTGTTTCAAACTTGTTATGAACTTCCAGTCTTGCAAGCGTCAAACTTGTTGCAAGCTTGCAGACTTGCAGAGCAAGACTGTTTGAACTTGGCTGCAAAGTAAAATTGCTATCTGGGCTAAGTCATACTCATAATAACAAATTTAAATTTGTTTCACATTATTCTTTTTTTATCGAGTACACTGCGTACGGTGGCTTTCTCTAATCATCTTTGATTAGTTACATTGTAAGGAGAAAATCCATATTCTACATTTTCTTAGCAAAGCAATCTCATCTGGAAAATCCATCGTCCCGATCCTCTGCTTGATTATCCGGAATCAAATGGGAGCAGCTTCATTCACTCGAAACATTCGCGGAAAGAAACAATTTTTTTAGCAGAATCCTTCTGTCTCTTCCAGCATTTCTTGTCGAAAAAAATTCTGAAACAGGATTCACCTGCCGCAAACCTGTTCTGTGACAACTCTGCTAACATGTCAAAGTTAAGAATTGTTATTTCTTAGGATTTTTATAGTTCAGATAATTGTTCGACCACCTAAGTTAGACATTGCTAGTTTTTATGGAGCTAAGTTAAAGAAATAGACTGAATTGAAAAGTATTGCAATAAAAAATAATAGATTGTAATTCATAAATGATAGAATGACGATTGAAGTCGATTTTTGTACAATAGGAAATTATTTTGTCAACGTTT
>BGPR01052350.1:0-10620 GCA_013235015.1 Araneus ventricosus
TATTATAAGCATTTTCTTTAAGAATAGAAATTGATTGAAATCTTCTCGAGTATGATGTTAAGCTCTTTATTTGAAAACCGTAATAAGTTCATATAATACTTTTCTATTCATATCAGTGCAATAGAACAATGCATATTATATGCTAATAAGATCGACCATAATTTATCATTGACAATATTCTTTCGAGAATGGAAATTACTTGACATTTTATCAAATTTAATACAGTAATTTAGCCCTGATAATATATTTAAGGAAAAAATAAATTAATATAAAATTAAGTCTTGTTTGGCAACAGTAACCAGTGCATCACATGTTGCTTTTCTAGTTAGAACTGTGGATTAGAACTTTGATGGCTCCACTAGTACTAGACGTCACTGTTTCGAAAGCTTTTTGAATTTCTTCCAAACTGAAGTGATGACTGATCAAAGGTTTCACATCTATCGCGCCACTGGAGACTAATTCCAAAGCGATAGGGAAGCAGTTATGGTAACGGAAAACTCCTTTGATGTCCACTTCACGAACACTTGCTTCTATGATTGGAATTTTCATTTCTGGAGACCCCAGGCCGACACACATGACTACGCCTCCAGACTTTGTGATCTTGGAAAAAAAAGAGAAAAAATAAACAAAAAGTTGAAAAGTTTATGCTTTGAAAGTATATATACTAAAAGAAAACAAACCACTGGTCAATGCGCGGTATGCTTTTTTTAAGGCAAACGTTAATGTAACCAGAGGGAGTTGAAATACCTTAAACTTTCTCGTATACTCCATAAGAAAGGTGTCATTCCCTGCTCTCCCCCCAATAAAAATTGCAGACTTTCGGTAACGCCACAAGTACCAAGATTTTATGGAACGTTTTGGAATATAAAATTTTATTAAAGATACCACTCACCTACTCGCCACACCTACACCAGGCATTTCATCTCGAAATCCAATTTTAGGGATTGCCATAATTTCTACTGCTCTTACCACGCCTGGTTTGGGTTTGACCAAAATTTTCTTTGATCTTCGTAGACCTCGCCAAAGCGAAAGGAAACCTTACCATAACCAACCGCTTGGCCACAGCTTACTACCGCCAAGCAGCAGTAAACTGCGTCAACATAATAGCAATATGCAATTTGAACCGAATATGCAATTTGAACGCCTTTTTTTAAACTGATTGAAACCAAAGTTGGACACAAGTCTGCAATCGAGGTTGGAAGACGGCATATCAAATTTCATTTTTATAAGTCATTGTGTTTAGGAGTTATAAAGTTTACAAGCACGAGATTATACAGACCGACAGACAGTTAACCATTTTACGGATTTAGTTCAAAATTTGATGCGGATCTACATTCCTGATGATAAAACTGTGTAGCAAATTTTTTCTGTCTAGCTATTTTAGTTTCTGAGTTATCGTGTTCACATGAACACGGACAGACAGACAGACTTCCCGTGGACGGATTTTGTCCAAAATTTTATAGAAACCTACAAATTATGTGTGGATATCACATACGAAAGTTTAACCCTGTAGCGTTACTAGTTTTTAAGTTATCTCAGACACACAGACAGACATAATTCCAAAATTGTGTTTTTCGGACTCAGGGAGGTCTAAAACGTGAAGATTCATCAAAATCTCGAGTTCGAATTTTTTGGCGATTACAATACTTTCTCTTTGTATACTTCGTATACAGTGGCGGATTTAGACAATATGAGGCCTCAGGCGCAAAATTATTTTGAGGCTTCCCTCCCAAGAAAACTTTATTGATTATAAAAATGTAACGTAAAATAACTTATTTATGCTTTTAATTTTTTGTGTCTTCGTTATCCAATTTGAATATATATATATATTTAATAATTTATAAAAATATAATTATTAAAATATTATTATAAAAATAATATTTTCTATTACTTTTTGCTTCTTTTATAAATATACTAGCAGTTCCCGTGGAATCAGAAATTCAACAAAATGAAAAAAAAAAAACGTCTCCTGCGCTCTGCACCGTTAGCCAATCAAAATTGCCAGCAACGTCCGAAGAAGTGCCGCGTTCGTTAGAGGGAAAATATCTTTCAACTGACGAGGGAAAAATTAATAATAAAAAAAAACCCGGGAAAAGATATTTTAAACATTCTTGTTTTAAATCCGACAGAACCGTTGAGTCATAAGCTGAAAAAAATTGAAAACAATAGTGTTATTAGAACGCTGGATGTAGCAAATTTAAAAACAAAAATAAAATTTAGATGACAAAACTTACTATTTTTTTAAAATTTCTCAAAATTCAGTAATTTACGTTAGAAATTCAAAACTAACTTCATTAGAACGGAAATTGTGTGCTCTTTCCGATGGTTTGTCTATTTTTTTCGTACAACTATTCAAAACCATTCTATCGAGAAATTAGTGCGAAAAATCAATCAAAACAACACAAAACATTAAATGAAAAAAATTCTAGGTTAAATTTTAAAATTCCGGCTTCGAGGTGCATTGAGTCACCATTACGATTACCTGTGTGCCAAATCTCATAGCTGTAAGTGCGATAGATTCGTCTGAACATCGCACGCACGCACACACACACACACACTCACACACACACACATTGCCTTTTATAAGTATAGATATATACATGATTTAAATAGATCAAGAAATCTTTTTTTATTCAAAACAGAGATTTTTTTTGTTTGAAATTTAAAATAACTAAGTGACAGTGATATCTTTCGGTCTTTGATTCTATCTAGATGGGTAGGACATCGCAGTATCCAAGTATTCAAATTTTATATTAAACATGAACCAAGTTTCAAAATTGTTTTTAATAAATATAGAGTTTTTGTTTTCTTCACTTAAATTTAATAAAGTTAACTTATTTATTTAAAAAATGGTAAATGAGCTCATAAATCATCAATTTATCTTTATGAACTATAATGAATTTTACCATAAACTGAGAACCATTTTATATCCATCTAAGTTTGGAGCTGGAATAAGCAATATCTACTCTTTCGTCCCAAAGGATAGAATGGTATATTCGAATAACAATACGGGCAAAAATAGGGAAACCATAGAATTACTCTCCCGAAAAATTTTAAAAACAGTATTTTAAGGTAAATTAAAATCATTATTCAAAAAAATATTATATAGTTTAAACTCTACAAAGTAAATCATTAAAATTGTTTTTACTGTTCCTTTCTTTTAAAATGTTCCTTAAAAAAATGAGAATGGGAATTCTAAAACAAAGCAATATGTTTCATATATAATATGACTAATCAAAAGTGTACCATGAAAAATTTGTTTACTAATTCAGTTTATTCACACGTTTTCTGATAAAAAGATATTATTAAATAAACATTCTTCAATGGTAATAAAACAAATTACAGTGTTAAAGCGTAACAAAAACTGAAATTAAACTTTAGAAGGAGATACAAAAATAAATATTATATCAGATATATTAGTAGCAGCAATGAAATGCTACTTTTGAAATTCGGAGTAAAATTTTATGAACACAGAAACAGGTGTGGAAAGACATAAAATTACTAAAAAGTCACTTTTCTTGCTTTTAATTTTGAGAATTTGTCTATCCTTTTTTCATAATCCAATTCCTGTACTACATCATTTTCAATAAATAAAAGCGACAGTTCATTTAAATGCGGTTGGCTCATGCTATTCCTCAAATAGTTCTTGACGCGTTTCAGAACTGAAAACGATGTCTCTCCGCTTGCATTACAAATTGGTAGAGTAAGAAAATTTTTTTAAATTGTTTCCACATTGGGAATGGTTGATTGTAGACCATCTTTAATCAATTTGTACATATGCATTGGATTTGTTACTTTTTCATTTTTTGTGTATTTAATAAAATGTTTCACTTCGTCCTTGAAATAATGTGCTTCGATATCATCAGCATATTTTGTGGTTAAGTTTGTTATGCAAGTTTCAAAAGCTTTTTCTTCTAATTTGCCGTCAAAAAAATTTTGAAAGTCATTTAGATTATTGTTATAGGTAGTGCTTCTTTGCATAAGTTCTGCGATAAGAACATCACATATCACATTATGAATATGGATCTTTTGATACTTCTATCTCAAGACACTATAAGGTCTCCCTGAGGAAGAAAAGAGAATTTTTCCTTTCTTTTTACAAGATGCGTTTCGCACGTCCTACTTTCTTCTGACTAAAATCAGAGAAGCACAACTTTTCTCTCCAATTATTTTCCACGAAAGAAAGACCAATAACACTGAAGCCCCTTTACTGTTCCAAAACGTTGTAAAAAGGACCCCCCAAAACACTTAAACAAAAGCATGAGTGTCGCCTTTTCAAAGATGTCAATTGGTTTCTTCAATGGGCAAAATTTCTTGCCCCCTTCCTCTCTAGTAACAGTTTCCAGCCAAGAAAACCATTGCTTTTAAAGATAGGCGAATTGTTGCCTTGTTTGACCGATTTATGACAGTAAAATGAAACTACAGAAACTTACAAGAACTGCACCCTTTTCACACAAAGGGATGCAATCCCTTCAGCCTCTCCCGTGGCTTCTGATACCAATGAAAAAATCTAAATGAATACCGGATGCGGCTGGACTTTGCACAGAAGAGGTGTCCTATTCAGTTAGTGGGAGGGTTGCTCGAGGGCGTTTAGATCGGTTTCAACGTTCGGTAAATGCGGGTGGTCGAATTTCGACGGCAGTAATGCACCAAAACGAATGTAGAACGTTGTATAGGGTTATCTTATTCATTTGCTTCAGAAAAGCTTACTATATAGAGAAATTTCTTCCTTCTTTCTCTCTCTCTCACACACACTTCCTGGGGGCCCAAATTGTCTTATGTTTAAGGGAAGGGGCCACTTGGTATCGGACAATCACGCCAGTCTGCCACTGGCGATAGGGCTTATTTCCTCCCAATGCTTCGATTCCCGCTGTTTTCATCCACTCATTTATTTTTTTAAAGAGAAGAGGGAGAAGCTTTTCTGTGAATGGAATTAAAATAAATAAAATTAATTAAATTAAAATAAAAATACGGGCTGCAATATCGTAAATTCGACACCAGCTTAGAACTGCGATGTATGTTGCATAGATTTTGAGGACCCCCTAGAGTCTCGAAGCACGAGGCGGCCGCCTCTAACACCTGTGCGGAAAACCGCCACTGTTCGTATACGAGAAAGTAAAAAGATGAAAAGTGGACATAAAGTTTTATTGAGAGTTCTGCAATGTGGAGGTTATGCCGTATTTCAGAATACTAGGTTTGCGTGAACTTTTCCAATAAAAAAGAGTAATTATAAAACACAGCAAGATTAACAATATTTGCCACAGAGCATGTAATCGAAATTTGTTTATATTACTATAAAAACAATATTCAAGATAAGTTAGTTGCTAAAAAGGCACTGATAATATTTATTTTGAAATTGAGAGCTGCCCGGGGGCATAGCAAAAATCGCCTCCAAATAAATAAAAAACCAATAGCCATCATAGTTTGAAGTAACGATGATTCACTTTTGCACATCCATAGCATACTTCCATCCAACTGAATGAATGGATGTCATAACGTGGTATTTAGCATAATGGGGCTGAAATACACCTTTCCGCTGTTGTCAGATATTATTTAAACACGGTGTGTAGCTCCATCGGCGTTTTGGATGCAGCTGACCTGTGGCTAGACCACCATGGACACCACTTATGAACCTACTTTACTTTTTTTTCTGGGAACACATGAAGCAGCTGGCGTAACTTTCGTTCTACAAATCTCTATTTTTGCAGGAAAGATTAGCTCCACAACTTGGTCTTCCCAGCAGTGTGAAATCAAAAAGGAATGGACAACAAAGTACAGGGGCGCTACATTGGAAAACTGGCCACCTTACTGACAGACTATCCAGTATCGATGATTACAATATTACGAAAGTATTGCAATCATAGAAACATTCGACCTCGAGAGCTTGATAAATCTCCACGTTTTAGATTTCGCTGAGGACTGAAACATTTTTGAAATTATATGTGTCTCTCTGTGAACACGACAGCTCCATAACGGAACGAAGTTAACGATTGAAATTCATTGTTTGGTCTTAACACCAAAACTGCAGACCTGTATTAAATTTTGGACGAAATCCGTAAAGAGTTGCTGTCTGTCTGTCAGTTTATTCATGTTTCTGTGAACACGATATCTCGGAAACACAATAAGCTAGATTAATGAAATTCCATATGTGTTTTGACATCAAAAGTGTAGATCTGTATCAAAGTTTGGAACCAGCAGCAGCAACAACACTAACCTCTCACCTCCGTTAATAGGCGGGCTGGAAAAACAGAAAAAAAGCTGCCTGTCAAGCCTTGTCCTAGTGTCTTGGACCTAGGTTGCAGAGAAAGCTAGGTCCGCACATTGCTTTCTAGGTTGTATATGTGGTTCTTCAGCCTGAAAGAACAGAGAAAAAAATGTTCCATTGGCGGCAAAGGAATATCCTTGATTGTGAATGGGAAAAATTGCATGAAGAAGTCCATATAAATGCAGGGGAAACAGGGGTGGCTCCAGAGGGGGAACCGGGTGGGCCAGGCCCTCCCCGTCGGGGAAAAATTTTGTACGGGGTATTCAACCGTAGTTGATAAATGCTAATCTGGTGAAAATTTGAGACCAATTTTATTACACTATTCCCCCTCCGTGATCGTTCCCCCTGTCGGGCAAATTCTAGCGCCATTCCTGAGGGGAGGACATCTAAATAGAAGTCAAAGAGACCCAAAATGTATATTCGATTCTCTTCGTAATACGGCGAAGCTTAACACAAAACGGTCTTACTATACTACCGAGAATATGTACTCTTACCTTACTACGAAACTAAATAAAAAATCGATGGAGCAGAATATGACGTTCCGTTGGTTTGTTTACTTAGCGGTCTTGCTATTGAAAAACTTGATTAGAACTGTGTTAAGCGATTTTGTAATTGGAAACAAACGTTCGAAAACGTGGCGGTTGAAATTTTAAGAACATTTTTTAATATTAGTTCGGAGGTTATCAATCCTTGTTCAGCCAAATTCATATAACCAATACTAAAATACTAACCAATTTGTAAAGTGGTGCTTGACATTTAAGTAATACTAGAACTGAAATATTTACTTATAAAATTTAAAAAGTTGATTAAAAAGTATGACATAAGAATCTATAAATTTAAAGCAAACTTACGAAAATGGCAAGCCTAACGCTCGATTCAGCACCACTGCATTCGAGAGTAATGTCAGGGCATCCTCCCAACTTTGATATAATTTGTGTCATAGCTGTTTTAGGATCCATATCTTTCACATTAAGCTGGTTTGTGGCTCCAATTTTTTTAGCTACTTCCAGTCGACTTTCGGCTATATCTGTCAAAGTCATAATGATTTTAAAATTCAACCAAAATTTTACTTGTCTTGTTAATAAAACAGTAAACACTGTTTCCCAAATATCTGGTACGCAGGGTATCCACGAATTCTTGCAAAAAAAAGACGGTTTATAGAACAAAGCACGGAGATGTCTCAGAACCAAGAGTTGTAATTCATCTATAATACCAGAAACATAAGATACCAGCTGGTGTGAGCTGCCCGAAGCTTTTTCGTGTACTCCATAGCAAAGGTGTCATTCCCTGCTCCCCTCCAATAAAAATTAGCGGCCTTCGATAACGCCACAAGTACCAAGATTTTATGGAGCGTTTCGGAATAAAAAATTTTATTATAGATATCACTCACTTACTCGCCACACCTACATCAGGCGTTTCATCTCGAAATACAATTTTAGGGATTGCCATTATTTCAGCTGCTCTTATCATGCCTAGTTTGGGTGTGATCACAATTGTCTTTGACCTTCGTAGACCGCGCCAAAGCGAAAAGAAGCCTTACCGTAAACAACCGCTTGGCCACAGCTTACTATCGCCAAGCAGCAGTAAACTGCGCCAACATAATAGCAATATGCAATTTGAACCGAATATGCAATTTGAACGCCTTCTTTAAGCTCATTGAAACCAAAGTTGGACAGAAGTCTACAATCAAGGTTAGAAGACCGCATATCAAATTTCATTTATCTAAGTCATTGCGTTTAGGAGTTATAGCGTTTACAAGCATGGGATTATACAGACAATAGACAGTTAACCCTTTGACGGATTTAGTTTAAAATTTGATACGGATCTACATTCCTAATGATAAAACTGTGTACCAAATTTTATCTGTCAAACTATTTTAGTTTTTGAGTTATCATATTCGCATGAACACGGACAGACAGACAGACTTCCCGTGGACGGATTTTGTCCAAAATTTTATAGAAACCTACAAATTATGTGTAAAGATCACATACCAAATTTCAACACTGTAGCTTTAATATTTTTTGAGTTATTTTGTTCACAGACACACAGGCAGACATAATTCCGAAATTGTGTTTTTACTTTCTCGTATACGAAGTATACAAAGAGGAAGTATTGTAAACGTCAAAAAATTCGAACTCGAGATTTTGACGAATCTCCACGTTTTAGACCTCCCTGAGTCCAAAAAACACAATTTTGGAATTATGTCTGCTGTGAACACGATAACTCAAAGACTATTAATGCTAGAGGGATGGAATTTGATACACATTTTTATTTTCATGATTGTAAGGCTGTAACAAATTTTGGACCAAATCCGTCGAAGGGTTGACTGTCTGTCGGTCTGTATAATCTCACACTACGCGTCAGCTAGAAGTTTCGGTTTTAGATGCGATTAACTATGTACACAAAAGTTGGAGTTCTGTTTCATCACAAAGTGTTTCGAATTGTTTCCGACATGCAGGGTTCATAGCAAATGCAGAATCAGAAGAAATCCTCAGCGAAGACATCATTGACCCGGAACCATTAGAGACTTTTCTGCAAATCGTAAATGAAAAAGGGTGCAGCGTCAATGACGTTAATGCGTTTGTCAACATTGATAACGAC
The DNA here is from genome assembly GCA_013235015.1 of Araneus ventricosus. Lineage (NCBI taxonomy): Eukaryota > Metazoa > Arthropoda > Arachnida > Araneae > Araneidae > Araneus > Araneus ventricosus. The sequence continues at coordinate 8,867 of BGPR01052350.1, forward strand.
ATCGCAATCTGCTCACAAGCGACTGTAAAATCTTTGTCATCTGAATTTTTGGAAGAAAAACAAAACAGTTCAGGTGAGGATAGCGATGGCGAGAATGTGGATCAAACCCCACCCAACAAGACAGAAACAATCGAAGTCCTGGAGAAAGTTCGACAGTACTTAACATCCATTCAAGGTGCTACAGACGACGAATTTAAAGCCTTAAGTATATTAGAAAAGAAAGTCACTATTTCCAGCAACCAGCAGCTTCATCAATCAACACTGTTGGATTATTTTAATGTACCAAAGTAAAAGAAAATAAAATGTGGCAACTATAGAAGTGCATGTATTGATTTCTGAAAATTGTGATTTTCTGACCGAATCCTACAGCAATTCATGAAAATATTTTAGTGTCTTTTGGGGATTTTTTTTCAAAAATTCCAACTCCGCCTAAGTCGTCACTCCGCTGAAGTCGTCAAAAATGTTTGGTCCCTTGAGTGACGACTTAACGAGGTTTTACTGTATTTAGTTTCACGACTTCATTAAGAAACAAGCCAAGTCACTTGATGCTGAGAGTCAATGAGAAGCGACCTCTTTCCCTACTGTGCAGGATCCGTAAACATGCGTCTTAACACCAAAATAGTAGTAGATCGATATCAAATTTTTGACGAAATGCGTGAAAACGGAAGCTTTGAAATACAGCACCACTGGCGATAATTTTGTTTTGGCGACTTTTTACAACAGCTTCAATATAGGACCCCATTGGCGATATTTTGTTTTGGCGACTTAACGATACGATGTTCGGTTAAACGACAAAAAATCGCCAATACAAGATTATCGCCAGTAATGCCGTATATCAAAGCTGTTCCGAGAAGTCTGTTTGTCTGTCCATCCGTGTGCACGTGAACACGATTACTGAAACCACAATGAGCTCGATGGGTGAAATTTTTTCATAAGGTTTTACCTCCAAAATTGCAGAATTTGAATTTTAAACCAAATCTGTCTGTTGGTTGGCTATCTATCTAGTCGTGTGTATGTGAGCGCTACGACTTAAAAACTCAACAAACTAGAAAAACGGAATTTGATATGTGATCTTGATATTAAAATTGAAGATCTGTATCAAAATTTGGACCCAATCGGTCAACGGAGAAAGGCCCTAGATGCATATTCGATTATCTTCACTATACGACGAAGTTTACGCAAAACGCTCCATATTGTGTAGGTATGGACTAGTTTTCTGGTTTGTTTACCAGGTAAGATAAAGGGCATGTTAAGAAACATTTTTAAGGGCAACATATATAAAAAGCATATGGAGTGCCATTTGATTATCAATATCATGCACCTCCTCATCATAATTTTGGTTGATTTAGAAGTAACTGTTGAAGCAAAATGTCATTACTAATTTATGCAACTTGTATGACCACAAAATTTATTTAAAAATGACTTATTTTTATATTAAAAGATAAATAATACACATGATTTTTCATATATTTATTTAGTTCTTACCTGTGATACATATATTGGTGGCTCCCATTGCTTTACAGGTTAGAAAATTGACCAATCCGATGGGCCCTAAGGAAAGCACAATAAAGAAATAGGGAAAGTGAAATAGAATAAATAAATAAATGAAATAAAAATAAATAAATACTTAAGATCTAGCATTTATTAAATTTCTAGTTTTTGAATAAAATAAAACCATTGACAAGAAAAAAAGTAAATTTGCTCTATTCCGGTACAAAACATTGTTATGTAGTTTATGTTTACAGTAGAACCCC